>VZTU01030005.1:0-60905 GCA_013400835.1 Zapornia atra | reverse complement strand
TGCGTGTCCGCGCGTGCCAGCGGGCGTGTCGCGGCCCGGCCGTGGCCGAGCGCGGGGGGGCCGCGTCGTTGTCACTCCGTGTCCGCGCGCGCCGGCGTCCCCACTCTTCCCGCACGCCACCTGTGCCGCTCTCCGGGCCGCTGGGCGCTGTCAGTGGTGCTGAAGCCGCGGGCGGGGCCGGGGCGCCGGCGTTACCCTGCTCTGCCCGGCACTGCTCGCTCCCCTCCCGCCCCGGCAGCCCCGCGCTCCGCCTCCCTCCCCGCGCTCCTCCTCCAGCCGGCGCTCCGCGGGGCCCGGGGAGGTGCCCCGCTGACGGGGTGCCTGTGCTGGAGCTGCACCTCCCCGGAGGACGCGTGATCAGAGAGCATCAGCCACGGGCTCGGCTGCTTGAGCGGTGCGCTGGAGGTGCCTGCCCGCGGCTGCTGCGCACAGCCGGAGGGCGCACAGGAGGGGGCTGGCGGTCCGGAGGGGAAGGGGCGATCTCTGCCCGGGATTGCCGCGCTGCGCCTCCGGGAGCAGCTCCGGCGGCTCCCACGTCACAGCTAGTACGCAATTAAAGTGTCTGCAGCTGGAGTAAATAACATTGGTTCTAATTAGAATTTAGCTTTAAGTATACATTTACTACAGGTTATGTTTACGCAGGGCTTTCCCCCCAACAGGCAATTTAGTAACCTGTACTGATTCTGAAACTCGTCTTAAGCCGTTAAAACTTCATCTGCGGGACCTCAGGAGAAGTCAGCCTACCTATACGCAGCACGGCGTGTCGTGCTCACTGTGAGACTCCTTCTGAGTACGGGGCATGAAGACTGCTAACTTAGTGTGTATTCTAATGAACTAGGTAGTTGGTGCGATAATACGCCGGGAAACTGCCTGCCACTGTTCACCTCAATTTTTTTTGTTGCGGTGCTTGGATTTTTTTTTATATTTTTATCTTTTTTTCAGAGGTTGAAGGAACGAAGAAAGGCAAAAATCAAGACAAAAACTCTGTAAGGGCACCCGCAAGGTTTGGAAGACATCGCACAGCCATTGCGTAAAAATTGGATGTGTGATGTTTTCAAAGTCCTAAAATACATGCAGGCAACCTTCATGCGATTTCCACTCAGCGTGCAGGTAATTGAAGGACTGCGTGTGTTTACAAGAGTATGTAGAGAACATCAGTGCCCAATCTGCTACTATTCTATAGTATTTCGGGGGGGTGGGGGGAGAAGGAGGGGGAATAAAATACCTGACAACTGACTTCCCTGCTGAGAAAGAGTAGGAGCAGGAAAACAGTGTAATTTCAGCAAACCTGTGAAACACTCAAGAAGCAGAGAGGGCAAGTAACAGAACTGAAAGGTCTAATTGGCAATCAGCTTTACGACGCACTGGGCGTGGGGATAAATGGAAGACACAAGTCCTCCTTTAAAAAAATAAATAAAACAAAGAGAAGCATAGAAATAAGCTATTTTATTAATAATTTACCTTGATTCAATTTATCGCATGAATAGTTCTTCTTTCCTGGTTAACAATGTAGCAAGAAATGGCATACTGTTTGCCATGCGGCTCAGGACTGTCTTGCTTGAGAGATCACCTCTGCCTTCAGATGACACTTCCGTGGCTCTGTTCATCAGAATAATTCAGGCTGGTGCCTCTTAGCTCGAAAAGAAGGAAGCCTGATGAGCAGTGTATTCTCCTAGAGCACCTTCAAGATGAATCTAAGCCATCCTCACTCGGCAGCAATCCTGCTCCAGTTGCTTTCAAAACATACCATCTGGCCATGTATATGGAAAATGAGTTTTGGGGGCTTTCCATCTGGGGTGTTAGAAGAACAGTGTTCCTTTAGTCTGTTTAATTGTTACTTAACCTACTTAGATCGTAGGAAGCTTTCATTTAAACACCTTCAAGTTTATTAAACAGTGGGAAGTGCTACATTCATTGAACTCCTTTTTTCTGGTCACAGGAGTAGAGAGCAGGCTTGCTTGCACATCTTTTTACAGTAAAGTAGACTGTAAGTTATTTTTTCAAAAGTTATAAAGTTAAATTGACTTTCAGTGATACTTAGGCTGAAAAGCTATTGAGAGGCTTTTCTGAATTTTACCTTATACCTCATTAAAAAAAAGAAAAAGCTTTAAAATCTGTCAGACAGGAAATATAGACCACTAATGATATCAAGTATGACTTCATTGCTGGTTGGAGATCAATTTTTTTCATAGCTACTAAAAACCAAAGGCACATTTTACAACTTTTTAGTCTGAAGTGTCAAGCCAAATTAAAGTTTATCTCTACTATATTTTATTACTAAATTTGATGTTGAAGTGGATCGCAGCATACCAGATTACAGCTAACCTGAAGGCAGAACAGGTAACGATAATTACGTATTTTTTGCCTGTTCCAACTAAATAGACATGTATTATCATGTAGCACTGAAGTCAAAAGGCAGTTAGAAGCAAACAATCGCAGGAAAATCTCCAAACTTTCCAAATATTTATTTAAAAATTATGAAATCTTTTGAGAATATGCGGAAGAATGAACGGTCAGTGTGAGCACAGTGACAATGAATTACCCTTCTGACACATCATATTAAAGTCAATATAATAATAATTCAAATCTGGACAGTTATCTCTGTGTGTGTGAGTACACCTAGGACCTCATACACCAGAGATCAGCTTTGTCAAGAGCTTTCCATTTCAGAAATTCCATTTGCTTTCAAAGTTCATCTCGGTTTCACTTGCTTTAGCTACGGGTAAGGGGTTGTCTGATTCCTGAACTGACTACAGATCAGGATTAAAAAAAACCTAGGGAGTTTCTTCTGTTGTCTATGTTAACCATAGCCTTCCCTTAATGTGGAGCTGTAATTGGTAATATAAGGAATATCTGATATAAAGAATATCTGATATCTGATATTGGTGATATAAGGAACATCTGATCTCTGCACCTTGACCTGTGGATACTAGTCCTTGGACCATGTGGCTTCCATTTGATAATGGAGCACCCCAACATGCCCAAGCTGTCAATGCAAAGCTTCTTTCCACCTAACAATGCTGGGATGAAGCACTGGGCTTTGGTCCAGCTGGAAGACGCTGTGTCTTCTCCTCATAGGAGCCACACCTGCAGCCCCTGCACTGCTGACACCTTGCCACATAATCCAGAAGGGAAGTGTGTATCCACAAGTACACAAGCCACTGTAGATCAACTTCAGACTACCCCAGGCACAGCAAAAGACTCAGCTTTATGGTCTTACCCACAGCTGACTATCTCTGTGGCAAATCCCCAATTTCAGTAGAGTTTTGATCTCTCTACTCATACAACTGAATAAATATTTTCTTAAATAAAGTCTTTATAAAATCATAGAACCATAGAATGGTTAGGGCTGGAAAGGACCTTGAAAATTATCTAGTTCCAGCCCTGCTACCATGGGCAGGGGCACCTCTCGCTAGACCAGGCTGTTCAAGGTCCCATCCAACCTGGCCTTGAACACTTCCGGAGAGCAGTCATCCACCACTTCCCTGGGCAACCTGTTCCAGTGCCTCAGCACTCTCATAGTGAAGAACTTCTTCCTAATATCCAATCTAAATCTACCCCCTTCTAATTTAAAACCATTCCCCCTCTTCCTATCACTACATGCCCTTTCCCAGCTTTCTTGTAGGCCCCCTTCACATACTGGAAGGCCGGTATAAGATCTCCCTGGAGCCTTCTCTAGGCTGAACAACTCTCAGCTTGTCTTCATAAGAGTGGTGCTCCAGCCCTCAAAGTATTTTCATGGCCCTTCTCTAGACCTCTTCCAACAGTACCATGTCCTTCTTATGTTGGGGATTCCAGAACTGGACACAGTACTCCAGGTACGGTTTCACAAGAGCAGAGTAGAGGGGTAGAATCACCTCCCTCGACCTGCTGGCCATGCTCCTTTTGATGCAGCCCAGAATATGGTTGACCTTCTGGGCTGCAAGCACTCATTGTCGGCTCATGTTGAGCTTCTCGTCCATCAGCACCCCCAAGTCCTCCTTCTCTGCAGGACTGCTCTCTATCACGTCATCTCCTAGCCTGTATTGATAACAAGGATTGCCCTGACCCAGGTGCAGGACCTTGCACTTGTTGAACCTCATGAGGTTCACATGGGCCCACTTCTCCATCTTCTCCATCTTGGAGAAGATCAAGGACATTCCGTCCTTTTGGTGTGTCAAGTGCAGCACTCAGCTTGGTGTCATCGGCAAACTTGCTGAGGGTGCACTCCACATCACTGTCAGTGTCATTGATGAAAATATTAAACAGAACCAGTCCCAGAAGAGACCTCTGAGGGACACTACTTATCAGAAATCTCCATCTGGATGTCAAGCTATTGATGACTACTCTCGGGATATGACCATCCAACCAATTCCTTATCTACCAAACAGTCCACTCATCAAATCCTTACCACTCCAGTTGGTAGAGAAGAATTCTGTGGGGGACTGTGTCAAATGCTTTACATAAGTCAGATAGATTTCATCCATTGTTTTTCCTGTGTCCACCGATGCAGTCACCCCACCATAGAAAGCCACCAGGTTGGTCAGGCATGATTTGCCCTTGGTGAAGCCATGCTGACTGGCTTGAATCACCTCTCTGTCTTCCATGTGCTTTAGCATTGCTTCTAGAAGGATCTATTCCATGATCTTCCCAGGCACAGAGGTGAAGCTCACAGGTCAGTAGTTCCCCGTGTTGTCCTTTTTATCCTTTGTTGCCCTTCTTCCAGTCACCAAGGACTTCCTCTGACCACCATGACGTTTCATATATGATGGAGAATGGCTTGGCAACCACATCAGCCAATCCCCTTAGGACTCTGGGATGTATCTCATCTGGTCCCACAGACTTATATATGTTCAGGTTCCTCAGGTGGTCACGAGCCTGATCTTTCCCTACAGTGTGAGGGGCTTTACCCCCTTGTGCCCCATCTTGCTGTCCAAATCATATAAATAACTTAAAATATATAAAAGTAATATAAAATCATATAAATAGCTTCAGTTTTAAAAAAAAATTATCAGTATTTACTTCCTTCAGAGACATTAAATAATTTCGTATGCTTGGTGAGTCTAGGACTCCAGAAGAGTTCGGTGTGAGTTCCAGTTGTACAACGGATGCTGGTTTATGCTACAATACCCACATTACAAGTTCTTAGTTCATCAAAACATACATCAAATAAAATTATGTGTGTTATAAACTTATTTCATATGTAGCATTCTTGAGACATTGTAAAGAAGAAATTACTGAAAAGGTGACCCAGGGTAAATGCCATGGAAGGAAACATAACCTCTAAAAGTATAAAACATCTGCTGGAGGCAGAGAAAATGCTTAAATAGAAATGAATCAGCAAAGAACAAAATGCAGTCTAGAATGTCTGATTTTTCTTGCTTGTGATGGTACCAAAACTGACAAAGAAGTTGTGAGCCTGTGACAGAACTATAGTTTTCTCCTCTCCACATGTAGGTAAACACCAGATCTTATATTTTGCTTGCCTGTGTTTGAAGTTCTGTCTTTGCTGTTCCTTCTGACCTTTATATTACAGCTTATCTATTGTAGGTAGCTCAAACACTTTCACAAAAATCTTCCCCATGATCATAGCCCAGTATCCATTTCACCTGTTTCCTCTAACCTCAGTGCAATCAATAAGTAATAGAGGTCTGAAACTCTCTTTCATCCTTGCCTCTGAGATTTAGAGCTGTTCATACAAAACCTGCAATTACATTTCTTTCTAATTTCCCTCCTCACGTGATGTAAAATTATTCCTTTTGTGCCCTTTTACTTCCTCCCTTTCCACTTATTTTTTCTGCCACCCTTTCCCAGTATGCAAATCTCCCCTTAATACAAATTTCTCCCTTGAAGGATAGCAACAACAATAATAAAAAACTGACGGACAAACTGATGTACAAAGAAGGTGATATGTGATTTAGAATAATTGAGTTACAGTTTCCAGACTCCTAGGATTCTTCCTTGAGCTAATCCTTCATTTTATAGCTCAGCGGCTATCATTCAGCACCAGCACAGCAAGTTTCTGAAGTTGGCAGTCTCACCTAGCTTTAGGCACATAAAAATCAGATGTCTAAGTCTAGTCCAGTCACCGCAGACATCTTTTTCAGTCAGCAGGTTGAAACAGTCTCTTCTAGCAGTTTATTCATCTGACCTGCAGGTAACTGTCTTTGGTTGAGATGACTCATCCCATGCAAAATCTGATTTCTCTCCACTGGATGGGAAGTCAGTAACTAGATTAGATGTAAACATCAAGCCTGTACATAACAGCATTAGTGCAAATGAATTCCAACAGATTTCAGTAGTGTATGACAATAAAGAGACCGGAGGAGTTTGTCATTATATAATAGATGATGGAACAGAAAAATAAGTCTTCTAAAAAGTGCATGTGATTTGCATGACAAAATATATTCTACTTCCAACATATGGAGCGAGAAATGCAGGCCACATTCAAAATAAAATGATTGGCTTTATTTGAGAAGAAAATATGAGAGATCCATATTTGTATATAGTTTATCTAAGACAAAAATAAATATACAAATACTTGAAGGAAGTACTATACCCAAGAGACAACTGAATTGTTTATAGGATGCAAAGGATATACACCAGTGATAAGGGGATTGCACTGCATATAGGAGAACCCCACTTTTATTGTCTCCTTTAGGAAGTGGACTTTCATCAGAAGTAGAAAGCAAAGAAAGGGAAGTTTGTGGGTATGGATACTTGAAAGCTGGTAATACAATACTATCATGATGTTTGAGGGTGGTGAGGCACTGGAACAGGCTACCCAGAGAAGCTGTGGCTGCCCCCTCCCTGGCAGTGTTCAAGGACAGGTTGGATGGGGCCTTGGGCAGCCTGGTCTAGCGAGAGGTGTCCCTGTCCATGGCAAGGTAGCTGGAACTAGATGGGCTTTGAGATCCCTTCCAGCCCTAACTATTCTATGATTCTATATTTGTATGACACTGTGATTTTGTGATCTGTTCTGGCTTTGGTTTTTGTGTGGTTTGGTTGGGGGGAGGGGGTGTTTGTTTTCTGGGGGGGGCGGGTTCCCCATGCATTTGTAGCTTTTTATCCAGTTTGTTTGGTTTAAGTTTTGTTCATTTACCTGTAAGTGATTAATCAACAACTTGATTTTGTTAACTTTGCTTCCTTAAGAAGGATACAATGGAGACAACTGTCTGAGCTCAATTAGTTTATTGATCAGGTACACAAAGCCCATAACTAGGCAACAAGATAAAATTATACTTTATTAATCCATTCATCTATCACAATGTCGCAACAACTGAAATGGAGCAAATTTGGTATATGAATTAACATATGCCTATTTATGCATTTACAATACAAAGCTCTACAGAATCTAGCCAGTTCCCACTGAAATATGGAAAGCATAGAAGTACAAAAAGACACACTCCCCCCCAATCACCTGTGGATGGTATCCATCTGGGAATCTTAAAACGTAATATATAAACTACAGGACATACAATCATCAACAGGCTGGAATAAAAAAAGAAAATTCTTTACTAAACACATTTCGAGATACATGACAATATTAAAAGGTCAGAAAGAGTTCAAGTAACTCACCAAACCAGAGTCAAACACTATGGAATTTTTGTTCAGAATTGAGCCTGATGTGAGGAAGGATTTGACATTATACAGCATCTTTATCAATTCACATACACATATAAACTTAGAAGCGCGTATCAATATGGTGATAGGTGCTTTATATATATAAATATATATAACTTTATACATGTATAAACTTACTGACTGTAAACACTTTCAAAGCATGTAATGCTAGCAACTCAACAGCTTAAGAAAAATGGTCCTTACCAAATACAGGATTGGAAGTAACTAACCTCCAGGAACTTGAAAGAGGCTTTGGAGCTTTAAAGGAACCTAAATCTCCACCTTCTATATAAAGAGCTTTTTTAGGCAAAATGTTTAATTAGGCACCTAAAATTTAGGAACCAGTTTGTTGTCTAATTTAGGATTAAGTACAGGTATTACTACCAGTATGAGAAAAAAAAACCCCACAGAAAATATCTTCTTTTGACAATCTATATTCTAGTTCACCAGATGTCTGTGAAGTGATACTTGTCCCACTCATAAAGATTTGTCTGGTTTTTTAGAAAATCACGGAATCAATTCTAGATGTATCTTACTATCCTACTGGAACACAGGGCAAACATTTTCTGGAAAAGTCACTGAAAGATTATAAGACTCTTAGTAGTATTCAAATGAAGGTGTGTGGCACACATAACATTATTTTTAAATTGAGTGAACATTTTAACTGTAAATCACGGAAAGATGTTATAAATAATTTCACAATTTGATTTATCAAAACTGAGCATATCTGAATGCAGGGTTTTTTTAGGGGGTAATGGGAGATATAGACATTTCCAGGTCATTAGAATAAAAAACTATACTAGCTTTGTGAGCCAGTTTTCCTTACAGAATATTTCCTCTATGAAAGCACTTTTAAAATCCCAATTTCTCTTTTTCGGGAAGAGCACTTTGACTTTTAACATACCCTTAGTCCGCACTGAGCATTCTCATTCCATGATATTTAGAAAAATCAGTAGGAACCCAAATTTTAAGACCTTCAGATCACGAGTAGTTTCAAAACTTGTAGTATGTTTTCCCCTTCTTGCTTCTTCACATTAGCAAAGCCATATAATGCTCACAGCAATTTCTTTTTGGAGAAGTCGTCAGTATTTAGCTCTGCTCATAATAGGCCTTTTAGAGATGTGCGTAATAAATGGAGAAGGTCAGAAACTTAAAAGAGGAAATTTAAAAAGCAGGCAAACATTTAGCAAGTTTGTGGAAAAATGTTTCCATTGTCTGACCAGCTCCAATTATAAAGTAATAAGAATGAAAATGTTAAAAGCTCAGCAAATGTTGTTAAATCTGCTCATAATGATGGAGTTTATTTGCCATTTGTGCCAGAGCAAATGGATTTGCTTTATTTCAGGAACACTGCTGTATTAGCCTCAACTATTGCAAAGCTCAGTTCACCCATGAAGCAAATGGATGATGAGTCATTCTTTTTCTGAATAGAGCATTAAGTGCAGTCTCATCTTGCTATTATTTAATTTTCCAAGTAAGTCATTCCAAAGCTCTACGAACTCTGTGATTATATAAATTTTTTTTGAAGGGGATGAAATTTAAGGACAGATCATACCAGCCGTACCTATGTTTAAGCACTGTCTCAGTTCAGTCAGTATCATATCGTTGATCTTAATTTTATAGGACTTAGGACTTTGATTTATTCTTTTAAACTTTGACACCTCAGTGGCAATTCAAACTTATGGATTTACAAAACATTTTTAATAATTATTGTGCATTTCTATAAATTTAGTGCACTGTATAGAAATGGGAAATCAACAGCTACTAAATAGAAAACTTGAGAAATCTATAATGCAATGATATTTCTTAAACTATGTGTCAGTTACCTAAGAGTTCCTAAAATAGAATTACATACAATTTTTTAGGAATCTCAAAATACAAAGCCTGAAGGATTTGAAGAGGTATATTTTCAAATATTTTTAAATTAAGTAAAACTACTTTGTTTTTATATTTGCAATTTACTTTTTTACCCTCACGTACTTTATTTTCAACACAACTTGTTGATAATAATACCACAAAACATTCTTATTTTAAATACGGAATGGACATCTATTGAGCACCTTGGAATCCTTTAGCAGAACAGTCTGCCCACACCATAAAAGACCTGTGCAAGCAAAAGTGACTGTAGTATTTACAATGTGCATTGAATCCTTTATTGTTTCAAAAAATATTTTTATTAAGTCCAATAAAAAGAGAAAAAAAATCAAATTGTCATGGATGCAGGTTTGGGGTTTTTTCTTGGAGAGGGAGGGCGTTAGCTTCTGTGATGGTTTGACCTTGGCTGGAGGCCAGATGCCCACCAAAGTCACTCTATCTCTCCGCTTTTCAGTTGGACAGGGGACAAAATATATATTGAGAGGCTCAGGAGTCAAGATAAGGACAGAGAGAGATCATGCTGCAAGCAGTGTCACGGGCAAAACAGACTCAACATGGAATAAAGGAAAGGAAACCCTCTAATTTATTACACTACACGACACACCCAGTGAAACCAGAGTTGGATAATGAGAAGTGCAACCAGATCTTAAAGCACCTCCCCCCACCCCTCCCTTCTTATCAGTCATGATTTTGCTCCCTTCTTTCCCCCCCGCACTGTGGTACAGGAAGGGGCAGGGAATGGGGAAATGGGGGTTTTGGTCAGTTCCTTGTGAGTTGTTTTCCTTCTTAGCTGGGGGTGTGGGGCATTCCTCACACCTTTTCCCTGCTCCAGTGTGGGCTCTGAAGCCACAGGAGACAGTCCTCCACAAACTTTTCCAAGGTGAGTCCTTTCTCACAGGGCTTCAGCTCTTCACCAGCTGTACCAGCATGGATCACTACCATGACCTTCAGACCCAGATTGCTCCAGTCTGGTCCACCACTGAGTCACAAGTTCCCCCAGAAAACCTGCTCCAGCGTGGGTCAGTCTCTCCACAGGCTGCAGGTTTCACTGCCAGGCGCTTGCTCCCACACAGGCTTCCCATGGGGTCACAGTGTCCTTCAGGTTTCACCACCCGCTCCAGAGTGGGATACTCTGTGGGGTGTAGATGGGATCTCTGTTCCCTGTCATCATCCATGGGCTGCAGCAGGACAGCCTGCTTCACCATGGTCTTCTCCACAGGCTGCAGGGGAATCTCCCTCTCCTGCACCCGGGGCGCCTCCTCCACCTCCTTCTTCACTGACCTTGGTGTCTGCACAGTTTCTTACATCTTCTCACTTCTTTCTCTGGTGGCAAAATGCAGCTGCCTGCATTTTTTTTTCTCTTCTAAATATGATTCCCAGAGGCACTGTGATCGTCGCCAATTGGCTCGGCTTTGGTCAACAATGACTCTGGCCTTGAACAGGCTGGTGTTTATTCTCTGGGGCCTGAGGAGAGCTTCTAGTTGCTTCTTGCAGAAGCCACCCCTGCAACCCCTCCTCCTCCACCAGAGCCCAGCCACACAAAACTACAAAAGGTTCTTTTTTTTCTTTCTTTTTTTTTCTTCTTTTTCTTTCTTTGACTTCTTTTCCTAAATAACCAGAGGTTTTAATGTGAGTATTGCCATTGACAATGGACTTTGAATCAAGCACAAGGACAATGCATCAGATATAGTCCAACCTGCTGGAACTACTGTGGAAATAGTGTAGCCAGTAGGTCTAGGGAAGTGATTGTGCCCCTGTACTCGGCATTGGTGAGGCTGCACCTTGAGTGCTGTGTCCAGTTCTGGGCTCCTCACCCTAAGAAGGACATTGAGATCCTCAAGCAAGTCCAGAGAAGGGCAACCAGACTGGTGAAGGGGCTGGAGGGCAAATCATATGAGGAACGGCTGAAGAAGCTGGGGATGTTTAACCTGGAGAAGAGGAGGCTGAGGGGAGACCTTATCACTGCCTAGAACTACCTGAAGGGAGGTTGTAGAGAGGTGGGTGATGGTCTCTTCAGCCAGGTGACAGGAGATAGGACAAGGGGAAATGGCAAGAAGCTGTGCCAGGGCAGGGTCAGATTAGATGTTAGGAAGAAAAATTTACTGAAAGAGTTGTCAGGACCTGGAACAGGCTGCTCAGGGAGGGTGTTGAATCATCTTCCCTGGATGTGTTTAAGAAAAGAGTAGATGAGGTACTTAGGGATATGGTTTAGCTTAGGATGGGAATGGTTGGACTTGAAGATCTTAAAGGTCTTTTCCAACCTTGTGATTCTGTGATTCTGTGAACTGCTGTCATGCTGCCCACAGCAGCACTGCCTCCCACTGAGTGAGTGAAGGTCTAACTTTCTGATGGTCTTTAGAATTGAAGGAGGAGGAGCATTTCTCTGCCATAGAAAATGAAGTAGAGTTGTTTGGGTTTTTTTCTGAAGGCAGACTTGTTTAGAGGCTTCTTTTTGAGAGTTTAAACCTTTCTCACAGTAAAATGTTGATGCATCAGACTATGTCAAACTGGTCATTTGATTTAAGTTACTTCTTTTTACGAGTAATTCAGAACAATTTCTATTCCATCCATCCTCTTTTCTGCTATATACCATTCAAATTATATATCAGAAGACTAATCATCTTGATTAATGATCTTTAAAAGTAATTCCATATCTCTTCAAAGAATTACAAAGTGCTACTTTTCTTGCCTTTTTAAAAAAGTATAAATGAAATCACTGGACTTGTAATGTTTAAGCTTTGCACTGCTGTTTGACTTCTGCCTAGCACCTGTCTTATGCTGAACCAAACAACTTTTCATCTTCTTGTACAAATCTGTATTCAGAGAAATCTGTAAAGAGCATGTGTGTAGCTGAGAGGAGTCTGCTGAATGTTGAATGCATAATGGAAATATATCTTCACATCTACTTTTTCAGTTAATTTCTGCTTATAGATTATTCTCCTATAAACAGCAGTTTTTACATTTAATTACAAGAAAATATAAATAGAGAGGTATAAGATAGGGAGAGGAAGGAAGTTTCTTAATGAACTCAGTGCTTAGGTAGTTACAGAAGCATAAACTTCAAGTTGTACTAGATAATGTACTGGCAGTTACTCTTTGTGAGATGGTGGGTGTCTTATCAAATGAGGCAGTTGTTTTCTGTAAGACCCAGAGAACTTAATCTCTCTTGGTTGATACTACAGTTTTCCTGAGTCACTAAACCATCTGACAGAAAAATAATTAATCCACTTTCTTCTATATGGAGGTTATGTGTTTCTGCTGAATGCAGATGTGGATATGGTGCCATAAAAAGCCTAGTATCTGATCACATACAGCTAGAAACAGCTACCCATTTAGCATAAAAACTTCAAATATCTCCATAAAGTAGGAATATTGGAAGAAAATGTGTACATTTTGCCTGCCACACTTGTTTCAGGTTTATCTATTTCCTTGTCTAAGTATAGAGAGCTGTCCTGTCTTAAATATGGTGTATTTCCTACAAATAATATTTTTTATTCTTGGAAGTAGGCAACTCAAAGGAAGACCAGATGCTCACTATAGGATTTCTGCATCAGCTTGCTTACTGTCACTTCCTGTTTCCTCAAGGCATGTGACTTTGGACATATGAATCAGGTGGCTGCAAAATCCTTTGATAGTAATGGGATAGGTTATCTGCATTTCTTATTTAGGACTGCAGGCTATGTTCTGATTAGAAACAATGCTATAATTTTATAAATAAGATAGTAAATACTTAAGGAAGAGGTTTCCAATTGTTTACTTCCTCCCACCCACCCCCAAGTTATATTTACTACAAAACCAAAAAGAGATGACACTTCCTCCCTACTCTAGAGACAATTCTGTGCTACAATCATGAAATTGTTGTTACCTTCTTATGTAATTGCAAAGTGTTATGGTTTAGCCCATCAGGCAGCTAAACAAGCCTTTTACCCACTGCCCGAATCCCCCTTGCATGGATAGGGAAGATAATCAGGCAAGAAAAAGTAAAACTCATGAGTTGAGATAAACATAGCTTAATATGACAGAAAAGGAAGTGGTTAATGATGGCAATGATGATGATGATAATAATATAATATACAGAACAAATGATGCTTGCCACCAATGCCCAGCTAGTTCCCACCTATGGTCTAAATCTCCGGCCAACTTCCCACAAGTTAGATACTGAGCATGATGTCATATGGTATGGAATATCCCTTTGGCCAGTTTGGGTCAGCTGTCCTGGCTGTGTTCTCTCCCAGCTTCTTGTGCACCCCTAGCCTCCTTGCTGGTAGGGCAGTATGAGAAGCTGAAAAGTCCTTTACTTAGTGTAAACATTGGCTAGCAACAAGCAAAATACCAGTGTGTTACCAACCTTATTCTTGTACAAAATTGAAAACACAGCACTATACTTACTACTAGGAAGAAAATTAACTCTATACCAGCTGAAACCAGGACACAATGCAATTTCTCAGTTGGAAAACAGTGGATTTTTTTCAAGCCCTCTTAACCTTATCAAATTCCCTTTTTCCTTAAATTGATTTTATCTCATTGCCTTCTGACCTTTCACAAGGAATTTATTTTAGTTTGACACAAAGGGAAAGGATAAGTAGTGATTGTAACTATCAATTACCCAATGCTGACTTCGTCTGTTCGTCACAGCTCTTTGCAGTTTTTCCACAATTCCAGGGCGTCTTTTCAGTAAGAAATACAGGTTGGTGGGCAAAGTTGGTCTTTTAAATCAGTAGCTTGACAGATGTTACATTTGACATAAGTTGCACTGTTATCAGACTCATTTTTAAAAAGCCACTGTAAGATTCATAAACCCACATCACTGCATTTAAATTAAGGAAGAGAATTAGGGAGGTCAACACTGGTATTAGAAGAACTCGTGTGGGCTGCTAACTACAGCTCCATATGAACCCTTCATATGTACTAGTGTTCTCCTAGTCTGTGCTTCCACCTGCAAAAAACTGCTCAGGGGCTGGAAATTCAGCTTTGGAACAAGCAGTAAGCAATTCCAGAGTGGGAGGAGTAGGAAATAGACATTACCCAAAGTATCTATATGCATACTAGGGGAAAGGACAATAAATAAGAGCACAGCAAACAATAGGTGTCATCCTGTTTTTGTAGACCTTCTTTTGAATTCTGGGCAGGTTTTTTTTCCCCCTACAGTTCTATGCTTTGCTTTAGGCTTAAGATGAAATTGGTTTAATTTAAATGAATTACTATATGAAGTTGATGCCCATCTAAAAAGGAATTCGATAACTGTATGTATGCCAAGATAATTTATTGCAACATCAAATAAACCTTATTCAATTAAAAATAAAAAAGGAATTATCTGGTACCTCATGAGTCAAAACAGATAAAAGAAGGTTTGTAGTTAAAAAGATGCAATTAAAAAAAAAAAAAGACCAGCGGTATAGGTCATCAAATTTCTCTCCTCAGAAACTAAGGTAATCCCTTCTTCACAGCTATTATATAGGCATTCAAGTCTAGGCTGTGTACAAAATATTTTAATTACACCTATATTGCTGTCTTGGTTTAGCTGTACCTTGTGCTTTGGGTTGTTGTTGGGTTTTTTTCCAATAGGTCACCTAGAAACATTGCATATGCTACCAACACACAACATTTCTCATGTTCCTTGTATGCTTAAAGCCATCATTGATAGATATTCAGTGACTTTGAGGCTTAGCAAAGACTGCTCTGGGTATGTCCTTCTAAATATTTTTTTCTAAATTAATCACCTGGGTGCCTCAGGCCCAAATTATTCATATGCTATTTACTACATTTATATTCAAATAGGTTTGTAAGACCTTTGCATCTGCCAATGCTTGCAGCAGCAGTGAGAGTTATTCCTTGGCAGACACGCGGCTATTTGATAGAGGGTTACTAGGTATATATGTGCTATTAGTGACATCAACATAATTTGAGATACATGTTCTCTGAAAGCAGGCTGTAGTTCCAAGAATGCTCCTAATGTAAGTGTCCATGTAGAAAGAGGCACGCTGCAAACCTACCACCACAGAAAGCTGATGTTGACTGTACTGCCAACACCACAGTTCAGTTGAGAATGACCCATTTCTGCACAAGCACAGGTTCTTTGAACTGAAGATTTTCATCCCACATAGCTGGGGCTAGCCCCTTGCACAGCTCTGTGACAGTCTATTTCCTCATTGAAATTCCGGAGTCATGGTTGATCACACATTCAAGATGATAAGAGTCTACCCCGCAGAGTGGAACTGCTTCACTCAGAAGTGTTATTGTTAGATCCTGTCAGAGAGCTAGCATTAACATGTCCTAAGATCCTCGTCAAGGCAAAAGCAAGCTTTTTCTGAAGATTATTATGTTGGTGGAGGTGAATTAAAGCCTAGGAGAAAACCTACTTCAGTCACTAAAACATGATTAAGGAGATTAGCTTATAAGTAAAAGTAATTTTTTTATTTAAGCTGTAGGTAGTGAGACGTTTTGAAGTGCCTGAACTCTAAACCAAGGCAGTAGCTAAACTGTCTGCAAGGGATACTGCCAAAACATCAATTCTAAGAGAGATGTCTCAAACATCTATTAAGAACAAAACAGGCTTTAAGTCTGTGAGGACTAGGAGAGAAGCAAAGGCTGCACTGAATTTCTCATGAAAAGAATTAACCCTACTGATGGCTAAAAGGACACATCTTTGAAACCACCAAAATTTGCTTCCAAAATGTGGTTAACTCTGGCCTGGCCAGAGCAGGACACTAAAATATAGAACTTTGCTGTGTTAACAGCCCTTCAGGATGCTTTGTACCTACATTTCCATCACGCCTACATACTTTGTTTTCCTGAGTCTGGAAACCATAATTCAGTAGGTGCACACCTTGGTTTGGTTTGGACCTGATGCAGATGCAGTATGCACTGGGGGCAGATTACTGGACCCAGGCCCTGTGAAGCACTCACATGTGCCATAATCTATTTGTGGTGTAGACATTAATGTAAGAGTGAGAAAAATAATGTATTTCTGGTTTTTTATTATGTAAACCACCATAATTTTCTCATGTAAATGTGGCAGCAGGACTGGATTGATTTTCACATTCTAAACTAGCCACCTCAGAGTCCTGCTTCTCTACTTCATGGAAAATGCCCTCAGGGCATTGGAAAATTTAATAGTAAATTTTAGTGATATCTAATACTGTAATAAAGAGAAAGTTCACCAGATTAGTTGGAGCAATACCACATGATCCAACTCATTATAAAATGTATTCCTTTGATTAGACTTGTGTGAAATAGCAAAAAAAGTCCCCGAAATGAATAAACTTACTAAATCAATTTACACTATATGACAAATTAAGAAGATTACTGCAGTGTCTTGCAAGTGTCTACAAAACTAAGTAAAAATTAATGATAAGCAACAACATGCTCCCTTTGTGGTTTATTTTCACCCAGCTGTATCCATCTATGAAAGGGCTATCAAACAAAACACTAATAGTCAGTTCAAGACAGTTTCAGAAAGTAATCCCTTGGCTTCCAGTGTCTCTTCGATACTGTCACAATTTCAGGAAAGTGCCTGGAACTGCACAAACCATGTTTCTGCTTAGGGGCAGGAGCCATCCATGAAGTATGCAGGGTTTCTATGCAATACGTGAAGGATAAAGCAGCTGAGAAGGGCATCCATGAGGAGTAGAGCTCTGGGTGAGAGCTGACTGTAAGGATATGTCTTATCTCTTGTCTCCTTAGGTCTTTGGCAATCAGTTCCTGTGCTGCAGGTGAGCCTCCCCAAAATCTTAAAACCCCTTTTCCTTGAGCAGCATCCCTTTCCCATGGAGTGCCAGTTGTGGTGACAGCACTGCTTATTCACTTCCACATTACTCCATGATGTTGAATATGGGATCCACCTCCTTTTCCCTGTATGTACACTGATTTTTAGGATAGTCATCCAAACACTAGTCCAGACATGCAAACACCAAGTGTATCTTAGTGTCTTCATCGCCTCCCATGGTAAGTTTTCATTAGAATCCCTTCTGCTGAATCTGTTTCATTGTTTGGAGCAATTACATAGCTACCAGCCAAAAAGAGAGTGTGTGTGTGTGTGTCACTGTAGCCTCACGATTAGGGTACTTTACAGAGAAATGTCATGCTTTGGCCCCAGCCAGCAACTAAGTACCATGCAGCAATTCACTCACTCCCCCTGGAGGTTTATTATATATGCAAAATATTATATATACAAACCAAGTGATGAATAGCACCATTTCTCATAACCCCAAGTCTATGCTGCGCAAGACCCCAGCTGCCCAGCCTCTCAGCCCACACGCTCAACCAAAGCAAAACAAGGTATTCATTCTCCCCTTCCCATGGGCAGGCAGGTGTTCAGCCATCTCCAGGAAAGCAGGGCTCCATCACGTGTAACAGTTACTTGGGAAGACAAATGGCATCACTCTGAAATCAATACTGTGCAAGATCCCTGTCACGATCCACAGCTATATAGACCAATTTGGCAGAGGTTAAACGCCCTTGCATTCCAAACAGCTTTGGATTGCTCTGGGTGGTTGGGGGCTCCTGGGATTAACTCCCAAGTGAGGTTCAATTAGGTGTTTTATTGTGACCAGGGCTTCATGTTTCTCGGGAACAGAATTAAGACTCAAAACAGAGTCAAGTGTCAAGTCACTTTATTTGGCCCACAACAAGTGCCCAAGATAAGGGGGGAAGAAAAAGAGTGGAAAAGAGGTAACAGGGAGGGGGAGAGAAAGAGAGTACAATAGTTACCACCACAGACCTGCAGTTTCCTGTCAGTCCAATGTTTCATAGGTCTCTCCTTTTTACAGTGTTGTCTCATTGCATAGTCAGTAAGTCCTTGGCATAGTCACACCTTCCACCTGGTGGTGGGATACATGCCTATTGGCATCTCTAGAGAGTCAGAGCCCCTCCAAGAGAGTCCTAACCCCCTACACTTTGTCCTTCAGTTGACTCTGGGCCACATAGCAGAGGACTTGGGCTACGTTCCTGACGGGTGGAATTAATGGAATTCACTTTGTTGCATGGTGATGAGGTTTGGCAGTTGTTAGGATGATTGAGAGACAAGTACCATGATTGAGAGAAAGAGAGTGGATTACGGTTCAGTCTGCAATTAAGGTGTATCTCTACTCCCTTATGACCTCTGTCTGCCACTCAAGGCCCCAGGTTGCTGCTGCGCAAGACCCTCGGACCCCCAGCTGTCACCCAGCCTCTTAGGCCCCCACCAGCTATACATAGAATATAATGTCATGTAGTATGGGATATCCCTTTGGTCAGTTTGGGTCACCTGGCTTGGCTGTGTCCCCAGTTTCTTGAGCGCTTCCCACTTTCTCATGTGCAGGGCAGTGTGAGAAGCTGAAAAGTCTTTGACTGTTTGGCAACAACTAAAACTATCAGTGTGTTATCAACATTGTTTTCATCCTAAATCACAAACACAGTACTACATCAGCAGCTAGAAGGAAAATTAATTCCATCCTAGCTGAAACCAGGACAAGAAGACAATGCAGTTTCAACTCTCACATGAGTGAATGTGTAAAATCTAATACAAAGATTATCATTAAATGAGGGATGGCAACCCAAGTATTTTCTTTCAAGTGGAGGCCTTTAAACTGCCAGACCAGAGCCTAACTTTCCTTAGTCCCAGGAAATACTGAAGATACTTTACACTTAGGGATTTTTTAACAAAGCTTTTCTTTGTAAGAGTTTACCTACAGCCTACTTACTATGCAAGGTGCAAGCTGCATGTTCTTCAAACAAATAATAGCATAAAAACATGGACTGTTTTAATGCATTAGCCACTCAAGTACTGAAAAAAGGGCAGCTTTATCATGTCTTTTTAATGACATGTGTTCATTTTCAAGTGGCAAGCACAGGGAATATAGTTGTGAAATGAATACTTCTGTTTAGTCCAGTCTTATAAGAGCACTTGAGAAAGGGTCAGGAAGTAAAGTATAACCTACAGCTTTTAATATTGGTTTGCTTTCCAATCATCATATTAGCTGACTTGTTTCCACTTATGAAGTCCTTAATCATAGACTGGATAACATATCTAAGTGTGCTGATAAGACCTGAAGATCCTGCTGTCAAAATACAGATTAGACAATACAGAAATTAGAAAACAGCTTTTGTAGAAGATTGTTTCTTAACATTCTTAGATTCATTTCAGCAGAAACTGTAGATCCAAAAGCCAGCTACCTGACTTTAAGCTAGTTAGGGCTATAGTTCTTTAAAATTAATGGTGAGAAACAAGCACCTCTAGAAGGGTATTCATCTAATTTACCTTAAATATCTTTTCATTTGCATTGACTGCAAAGTGAGCTTCTGCTTCTTAAAACAGTTTTAGGCAACACATTTTTAGGTATTACTTTATGTTAGATGGAGCCCAACCTCTGTGTCTAAATTCAGTAAAACTTCTTCAGATCATGTGTGATTCATATTCACAGAAAGATCTTTGCAGGTCACTGTAAACATACTTGCCCTGACTATATCTTAACCTGGGAATTTCAGCACACCTTCCTTTTCTTCCTCCACAAGTCCCACAAATAGAGATTTCAGCCTATGAAACAAAACCATAGCAACTCCAATAAACCTAGCAGCTTTTAAGGAAAAACTATTCTGTGGTGCTGCTCTTGAAATTCACAGCTCTTTTACCATTCTCTTTTACTCTTACTTTTGAGTTTCAGAGAGAGATCACTTAAGAGATCCCAGTGTTCTTGATCCTATACACACTTAAGTCTTTTATAACAGGATTTTGGACAACAAAAATAAAGTGTCCTTTACTTCAGTGACTTCAAAGCCCATATCAAAGCTTTTACAGTAGAAGTAGAGGGTTTTTTTAAAATTTATTTTTATTTCCTTTCCTCAGCCTTTCATAATATTGTGCAAATGTTATACTCCGAAACAGGCTAATCCTTACAAATGTTGTTAGACAAATGGAGTGAACAGCAGCCATATTGATTCTGGATACTTCAGTTCACTTGAGAACCAACAAAATTAGAGCTTTTACCCTACTTGGCCATCCCATGCACTACTCATTAACTTTGCTTTGTTCACTAGGTTTCCACTTTCCATCCCAGCAGGCAGATCACTGCTGGTCTGGAAAGCTCAGGTATAAAGGTATGACAGTTTGTGTTGTGCTGCTGTTGCCACATTCTTCTTTCCTGGACCCCTTCTTCTTTCTGAAACTGCTTCGCTAGGTGAATCCTTAGGTTTAAACACCAGCTCTTCTTTCTGGAAAGCCAAGCCTCCAGTTCTCCCAGTCTTGACATTCTCTGTGCAGAAGCACAATGTATGATCAGCCTCCTGAGTGGTGGTTCTATGTCATGTCTCTTTATTGATTGGAGGATTTAGGATGTTTTGCTTTTATCTAGTCCAGATATCACAATTTACAGCTAGCCTATACCACTTACAGTGGACAATTAATGGGCTTTTAACACTTAAAAAATAACAAAATAAAATTTATTTAACAATTTAAAAAATCTAATTGACAAAGTAGCTAATGTACCAAGAAGCTCTTAATAAAATGTTAGTGTATTTCTGCATTTTAGCTTAATTTATTTTTTTTAATTTTGGAGAAATAACAATGATTTCTCATTGCACTTATAGATGATTGTACAGTACCTTGCAAATATAATATCACAGAATCTTTGTAGAAATAATAATACTATCTTAAAGAGAAGAGGAAGAAATTAAAATTGTTTAGGCTTCCTGTTCCAAGATGGCCCAGTATTGCAGGACTAATAGTAAGATTTTTTTTTATCATATGCATAGTGATCTTTTGGTTTGGTTAACAAAGAAACACTTTCCATTCTGAAACACTGGCCCCTTTTTTTGGGGTAGCTTGTATACCTACATTATTTGTATTCTGACAAGAGAAAAGTTCTGGCGCCAGGAAAATACCAATGGCTGATGATGCCAGGAAATCATCTTCAGATTTGACTGGGCAATAAACTACAGAGAATCGCTGCTTTCCTGTTGGAGTTTCCATTATTGCTTTTTGACTGGCAGCATACCAAAGCCACAGATGACCTAAGCATGGCCTCCTGCTCCTCTTGCAGCCACATTAACATCCAGTGCAGTAAGAAGCACTGGGAGAAAAATTTCAATCCTTTGTTTCCTAAGGCAAAGGTAGTTGTAAGAAAAAGAGATATGAGTGTGATTTTAAAGATCCAGAGGGCATATATCGAATCTCCTACTTGCAGCCTCTTAATCCTGAAGATTAAGAGGGACATGATGCAGACATAGACAAATAAATGTAATAGGCATGAAAGCATGAACTCCAGCTCATTACATTGGACTACTGACATGAATGAGCATGGATCTTTCCCAATGTGGTTTTCAATAAGGCATTTCCTATTGCACGGAATTTTCCAAAGCTGAAATTCAAACTTACGATTTTGTATTAGTTCTTCAAAAGAATAACATTTCTGCTTATGCCACCTTTTACTTACTTTCCCATAACTGTTTTCTAGCCACTGATTTATACCAGATGCCAAACCTTTTCCCCTACTTGTTAACACAGCTAATCCTATATCCTCAGAAGAAGTGATCAAGGTCAGCAGCGAGTGTCAAATCTGGACTGATGGTGAATCTGAAAGGAGGGAGAAGTATTACAGTTGCCCATAACAAAAGAATCATATAACCACAGAATGGTTTGGGTTGGAAGGGACCTCAAAGATCATCTAGTCCAAACCTCCTGCCATGGGCAGAGACACCCTCCACTAGAACGAGTTGTCCAAAGCCCCATCCAATACTGCCAGGCAGGGGGCAGCCACAGCTTGTCTGGGCAACCTATGCCAGTGCCTCACCACCCACACAGTAAAGGTTTTCTTCCTAGTATCTAATCTAAACCTACCCTCCTTCAGTTTAAGGCTATTACCCCTTGTCCTGTTACTACACTCCCTGATAGAGTCTCCATCTTTCCTGTAGGCCCCTTTAGGTACTGGAAGGCTGCTACAAGACCTCCCTGGAGCCTCCTCCTATCAAGGCTGAACAAGCCCAACTCTCTCAGCCTCTCCTCATAGAAAAGGTGCTCCAGAACTCTGATCATCATAATCTGTCATGTTGTTCTTACTTATCTGGATTAGCATGTGCTGCTGAGATCCTGTGTAGTCATTTATTCACTGAAATGTTGTAAACTACCTATAGATAAATCACATTTATCACTGGGGGTACATAGGAATACTTCTTATATTTTTGGTAATGTCATTATTTGCCACGGTTTTTCATTGAGCTAGTTATAATGACTCCGAACCCAGTAGTGATTAGTAGTAGCAGCCTTGGCAGGAAATGAAACATCTAGCCCAGAGGGGAACAGAACAGTGGCCTTTCTGTGACCACTATTGATCCCATCCCATTGAGGTCAACATTCAGAGTTTTTAAATATTCAAACAGTTTGCATTTATTGCATTTGTTCCAAATGCATTGTGACCTGAAACAACTTCTGTATTTTAGCTTGCCCCCTCCCCCCCATAATTTTTAATTGCAAGATACAGAGGTTTACTTCACGCTGATCTTTTGCAAATTGAAGCCTGTCTGTGGAGCAGTGGGACAAATTAATAGAACTGGTATTGTAAGATTTCACTGATTTGTAGTTTGCAACAGATCTATTACAGAGATCTGAGTTATTTCCACTATTTGCCTTCCCTATTTTGCAAGGAAAAACTATGTAAAATGGGTATGGCAAACTGAAATATCATTAATTTCCTTTTCTGGAAAAGTTATAAACATACAATGAGCAGGTTTTATGAACCAGTTTTCATAAACTGTTGTGTAGATCAGATACAGTCTGGTTGCCAAGGTAAAAAATGTATAATAACTTTACATGGCTACAGCATGACTTTCAGAAAATTAGCCAGTTTTGATTTAGGATATCTAATGATAAGGAATCCACTGCTTATGTTAGTAGTGTGAATTACTAATTTCCATTTTACTTTTAATGGACTGGTATCAAAATTATGGTTTTTGTCTCTAAGTTATACTATTTATCCATGTAGTATATGCAAAAAACAGAGAAAAACAGCTGGTACAAATTCTTCTAATTCAAACTGATCAGTTTATACAAATCTGAAATGTTACAAACAGGGTCATCTGAAGCTGTCTTGAGAAGACAATATCATGCTGTTCTGCATTAGGTTTGATTAAAGCCACTTCTTCAGACAGAGAATTAAATTAAAGAAAAATAGGAAAAAAAAGTTGTATGATACATTAAATTTGAAGACAAAAAGATAAGGGTTTTTTTGTTTGATTGGAATAACAAAAAAGTGATGGTCATTCAAACTGTATCTGTTACAATTGCCTTCTATATTTAATAAGACTTATGTTTCTCATCTATTCAGAATTATTTGAATTGAAGGGTAATTTAATACTCTCTTACATACAAGTGAACGCATAGGGCTTTGTTAGAATGAAAGGGCTGGCTAGGCTGTGGGCGTGACAGGAAGAACAGAGTGTCTAAAAATGATCATGTTAAAACTGCCCTTGGGGGAAATAGCTTGAACTCATTTTAAGCACCAGGAAAGACTGGGATGAAAAGAAGAGCAAATCCTCTTCAGCGTCAAGACAGTCCATGCTCAGTCACATTGTAATTTCAAATGTGAATGTTGGAATGCCAAGTAGTTGAAGTAGTTCAGTTTCTAGTCTCAAGTATGTGTGTCCTGAGACACAGACAAACATATGTTAACTGTTAAATGGATGGATGTATTGTGTTAGCATGCCTGGGAAACAGTTGTGATGTCACACAAAAAGCCTATGTGGTGATGCTGAGCCACTGAAAGCTGTACTTGTGAAAGATGAAGACTTCTCTAACTACATTGTGTCTTGTAACTAGGAAATACAAGGGAACACTAAAGTTTTAAAAGCATATGTGACAAATCAGGAGATGTATCTTTGAGGACTTAAAAAGATATAATTTTGATTCTGCTAATAATACATGCAAAGATGTCTTCACTTGTGTTTATGTATATCCATCATACAAAGCCGCAACGGTACCTACACAAGCATACACACAAAAGAAGGGTCTGAACACTATATAGCACATTTATAAAATGTGCTCTCACTGGACTTTCACTGTTAAATATGATAATAGTACTGCAGCATGTTACCCGTCAATGATTGATTCCATGCCTTTAATAACACACCTTTTTCTTTTCATTTTGTGTTACGATGAGTCATTGCTTTAATGAAAACCTCAGCCAAAAAATTCAAGCACTCTCACCTAGAAAGTAAATTGCTGAGAATCCCTTAGAAAGCAGTATATCAACGCGCTCTTACCAGCTGTGATGATCAATGCATGATGAGGATACTGAAAAACTCAGAGGAATGTAGACTGTGAGGAACACACCAGATAGTTTCATTTTAGTATGTTATGCACTTTTATCCTTAGAGAATCTCATTATTGACATCAGCTTGAAACATAAGACCAGCTCTGGGGTTCACCATACAAGAAAGAAATAGTGTTGCTGGAGTCAGTCCAGAGGAGGGCCATGAAGATGTTTAGAGGGATGGACCACTTCTTCTTCTGTGAAGAGAAGCTGAGAGAGTTGGGCTTGTTCAGCCTGGTGAAGAGAAGGCTCTGAGGAGACCTTTATACCAGCCTGTCATGATCCACAACCTAGACAAGACTTAGTTTGGCAGAGGTTAAACCCCCTTACGTTCCAACCGAACCTCAGATCGCTCTGGGTGTCTGGGGGTGGCTGGACTTAACCCCTGAGTGACGTCCAATTACCAGGTGTTTTATTGTGGTAAGTTCTGAATTCAATTCTCGGAGAACAGAATTAAGACTCGAAACGGATTCAAAGTGAAGGTTTCTTTATTTGGAAAAAAAATGTTCAGGGAAAGGGTGAAGAAAGAAAAAAGGGGGTGAAAAAGAGAGAGAGAGAGAGGGAGAGAGAGTGGAAAAGAGGAGGGGAGCTATATCTACCACCATGAGGCTATGGCATTCTGTCTGACGGCAGAGTATTCTTCAGTGTCTCCGGGTCCAATGGAAGGGGAGAGCGTTCCCTCGTTTGTCCCCCTATGTCTTCATTCTCCATTGTTTTCCTTCCCTCATGTTGCTTCCCCTGACATGTGTGTTTTCCATGGGCGAAAGCTCCCTTTTTGTAGAGATACAGATCTTTTGTCTTGCTATGAGCTTCCACCTGGCCTGTGGGAATGCTGCAGGGTGGATGACAGAATGTCCAATGTGCGAATGGCTCCCTGATGTATATCTTCTGAGTGGCTTGTTGAATAGTCATTAAGTTCTTGGAAGCCTGAGCCTGACCGGTGGTGATGTAGTGTGTCAGGAATGAGGTTTGGTTAGGTGAGAGGAGAAGAGAGGGGGGGGACCGGTTCTGTTGGCAATTGGTAAGGCATGTTTCCAGTACCTTACACAGCCTTCCAGTACCTTAAGGGGCCCTTACAGGAAAGATGCAGAGGGACTCTATCAGGGCCATAGTGATAGTACAAGGGGTACTGGTCTTAAACTGAAGGATGGTAGATTTAGATATTAGGAAGAAAATCTTTACTATGAGGGTGGTGGAGCACCGGAACAGGTTGCCCAGGGAAGCTGCAGCCTAGAAGTGTTCAAGGCCAAGTTGGATCAGGCATTAAGCAAACTGGTGTTGAGGAGTGTGTCCCTGCCTATGGCAGAGGGTTGGAACTATATGATCTTTAAAGTGTCTTCCAACCCAAACCATTCCGTGGTTCTACGATTCTTACTTGTTACAGTTGTGGCTTACATTGAATATATGGGATTCTTATTAGACTTCATTTAATTGTTGTTTAACAAATGTTCTTTTTCTTTAAATGTCCATCAGTGTTACAAGTAAATAATTATTCTGCAGGAGTTGAACAACTTATTGTGTATATAAATACAGTGTGCATACATATATATGTATATCCTTGTATATTCATGCACACACATATTTCTGTATGCCCAGGTCATTTAAGGAAAATTTCCCCTCATCCAGAATGCCTCATCTGAGCTCTGAATAGTTTTTATCCTTTTAGCATTACAGATTATTTTTCTGCACATGGGAAATTATATGTTCCTTTAATCTTGTGTCTTCAACATGGGGAGGCTGGCCTTGATGCGGCATCACTAGGGCAGGAGCTGACAGTGGGGTCTGGGACTGTGGGCAGGTGGGGGAGACCTGTGGGGATGGTGCGGGAGGCAGGCCATGACAGTCAGGACTGCTGGTGCTCTTAGGGACTCAAGAGTACAGCTACAGACAAAGCAGCAATTCACAGCAATAGGATTTACTCCTGAAAATTCTTACGGCTTGCTTGCTGGGATTACACATGCCTCACAGGTAACTTCTGCTGAGATGTAGGCCAACAGTTTCCAGAAATGAAATACATATTGATCTGAAAGAGCAGTGAAAACACTCTCATTTGTTTGACTTGTCAGAGACTGATCAGTATAAATGTCCTGAGTCACTGCTTATGTACCCTGAATATCATCTCTGTCTGCTTAAAAAGCCTGTTAGTATCATAACTATTTTATGACAAGATAAACAGCGTTTTGAAATCTATAGGTTACAGGCATACTGCGCTGCCAGGCAGTTGCTTGCTCTGTTAGACAGTTTGAAGGGTTTGGGGCAGAGCACCAAGCCCTTTCCCTGCCAGACAGGGATCAGTTGACTGCAGAGGTCAGAGGCTAGTCCTAATGTCTAGTTAGCATGAGATCAGTATCTGGAGTGTAGGTATTTAGTGGTGTGATCACAGGCTGTTCAATGCCGGTTGACCTCAGTACCAAATGAGGGCCTAGGCTGCTTTGATTTACTGGTAGGGATGTAGCTATAAAGTCTATGAAGCATGTTTATCTCCCTTGCTCCATACTACAACGTCTTACTCCCATAATATAAATCCAGCTCATCAATCATTTAGTATTTTCAAGTGTTAATGAAGTTAAAATTTGTCAACTTTAAAATTTTGTGTAGTATTCAAGTGGCATTGCCTGTTTGAGGCAGAAGAGGTATACTCTGGTTTTGAAACTTCTATGCAGTTGCTATAAGTGCTGCTAAAAAATTCCCAGGAACATGGTTCTCCTTTGTTGTAAGACAAGGAATGAAGAGTATTATTAATCAGCATGAATTAGTTTCCACTACCTTTTCATATGAGAAAATATGTACCTGCTGCACATACCAGGTCATTGAATCTAAACTTTAAAGACGTAACAGTGGCTCACCCTGTGGGCTGGTTAATGTTAGAACTTGCAAACTGTTCATTTATTATGATTTGAATATACAGATTTGAATATACACTTTCACTGAACATGACAGGAAAAGAAACAAATCTGTTTAACTTTTGAAAAAGTATTTTTAAATTTACAAAGTTAAAATAAATAGCCAAATGCACAGCCCAACTCTTCTGGTTTCCAAGATGGTTAAACCTGTATTTTAGAGACAAATTTGGTTTATTAACTTAATGTACAGTATAAAAAAATCTCAATTAATCGGTTGAGCTAAATTGGAAATGACATATATAATAGTGTTAGAAGTACCTCCATGCATGTTGCTTTTGAATGAGGTACTGCAAACACTAATCACAAATATGTACAGAATGGAATAATCACATTAAAGAATCAGTATACCATAACTTGGTATTTTCTGATTTGAGTGCATGGTAAACAACAAACACAGTAAAATATACTGCAGCTCCCTGATAAATAATTTTACCTCTCTTCGCAATTGTTATGCACAGGAATACAACAGAACTGTCTATCAGTGCTGAAATCTCTTCACGATTTGTATAAGAATGAATACAAATCAATAGTTCTGTTGTATCCTTTGAGTAACCAAGATGAATGAGAACAGGGTGACAGTCTGTCTAGGCAACACAAGACAAATGTCTTCAGTGTGTAACAGGATACATATCACAATGTTTTCCTTTGTGGAGTTAATCGAGTACATTTCTTTATTGAGTTCAGTAATGTTATACATGTTTTTGACAAACTAATTCAACATGCTGTTAGTTTTTCTATAGCTATTACTTCATTTAAAACATTGAAGGTATTTTTTTTTTATTATTATCTTCAATTGTTGAGTCATTTACTTCTAAATATATCCTTTTCTTCAGAAAACCTTTTCTTCACAACAATGCCAAAAATAAATTGTTTCAGAGAATGCATTCAAATTCAGAAAATATGTTTCCAAGGATGTTAGGCTTTAAACAATAGACATCTTTAGTTTTAGGGTTTCTAAAATGCCTCTTAATGTGCTGACCTATGGAGGTAATTCTAAAGTTGCAAAGAAGATAAATACATGTCAGTCCCAATGCTTTCTTCCCTTTTTGGACCTCAAAGTATGAGAGTCAGCCAAGCAACTTAATTATATAGGAATCATCAATTGCACAGATAAAAGCCGAGGAAACATTTTTTTAAAAATTTCAGAGCAGTTTTGGGAGTCATATTGTACCCTGAGCTGAAGCTGATGTCATGCTTTCCCAGAAGGAGTGATCAAGAGGCAAGCGGGAAGGTGGGCAGCAGGCTTGCTGCCAAAAATGCCTTTGCTGTAGTCCATAAAAGCTTGCTTGCTCAGTTTATGTCTTGGGTGGACTGTGGTGTGATGTACCTTAAGAAATACATGGATTAATCAAAGAATCTAGAGAGCACTCTGATTTATAAGACATTTCTGGGGAAATCAAAGTGGAAATTTGTAAGTCTGGGGGGACAAGACTGGGGGAGGGAACAATTTATCAACCTTTTTTGTGGAGAGCAATATCAGAACTGATGGTGTCAAAACTGTCATTAGAATCATAGAATCACAGAATATCCTGAGTTGGAAGGGACTCTTAAGGATTATCAAGTCCAGCTCCTGGCTCCACACAGGGCCAGCCAGGTCAGAGCATGGAACTGAGTGCATCATCCAGATGCTTCTTGAACTCAGTCAAGCTTGGTGCTGTGACCACTTCCCTGGGGAGCCCATTCCAGTGCCTGACCACCCTCTCAGTAAAGAAGCTTTTCCTAACATCCAACCTAAACCTCCCCTGTCACAGCTTCATACCGTTCCCTCAGGTACTATCACTGGTCGCCAAAGAGAGGAGATCAGCACCTGCTCCTTCACTCCCCCTTGTAAGGAAGCCATAGACTGTGATGAGGTCTCCCCTCAGTCTCCTTTTCTGCAGGCTGAACAAACCATGGGATTTCAGCCTCTCCTCATAAGACTTCCCCTCCAGACCCTTCACCAGTCTCGTTGCCCTCCTCTGGACACTCCCCAATATTTTTATGTCTCTCTTCTACTGTGGCACCCAAAACTGCACACAGTACTCATGGTGAGGCCTCACCAGCACAGTGTAGAGTGGGACAATCACCTCCCTGGACAGGCTGGCAATGCCATACTTGGTGCACCCCAGGATACAGTTGACCCTCCTGGCTGCCTGGGCACACTGCTGGCTCATGTTTAACTTGCTGTTGACTAAGACCCCCAAATCTCTGTCAGCATGGCTGGCATCCAGCGTCTGATTCCCCAGTCTGTATGTGCAGCCACGGTTGCCCCTTCCCAGGTGCAGCATCTGGCACTTGCCCTTGTTAAACTTCATGCTGTTGGTGACTGCCAGCTCTCCAGTCTTTCCAGGTCTCTCTGTAAGGCCTCTCCATCCTCAACGGAGTCAACAGCTCCTCCCAATTTGGTGTCACCTGCAAATTTACTTAAGACACCCTCTAGTCCTGAGTCCAGGTTGTTTATGAAAATGATAAAAAGAACTGGACCTAAAATGGAACTCTGGGGAACCCCACTAGTGACTGGCTACCAGCCAGATGTAACCCCAAATTACCCCAATAACAAAGATTTTAATTTGAAATTGTAAAAAGGAATGGCATTGGGTGCAGATGCCCAGGTTTTGCTGGCAGGGGACTATAGGGCACCTGTGAGGAGATGTGAGAAGATGCCAGGGCTGCCCTATGCTCCTTCCATAAGGAGCATAGACGACTTCAGAAAAGACAGCTAAGCTTAACAGCAGCAGTTCTATAAACTGTAATGAAGGTGAAATCGAAGTCAGTCACACTAAAGTACAGCATAGAAGTATACAGAAACACTATAATTTTGCATTCATCATCTTATTTCTTTAAATACAAGGAGGTTGCTGACCAAACAAACAAAAACTTTAAAACTTAGAATAATGTTGTTTCAGCAAATATCCTGCTACCCTGCAATTTTCTCTTTCTGATAAAGTTCAAGAAAGTTAAACTAAAAAATGGAAGCACTACAGTAATAGTGATTGGAACAGAGAATTCACCTGCAGAATATGACCAAAATCTTGGTTTGACATTTTGTGACAGCTGAAAGAGCTTATTAAGCTGATTGTTCTTGATAAACAACATATTGGGTTAAACATAAGGGTAAAAATTAATCATTAAAAGTAAAACACAGCATTAGTGTAGGAACTAGACAAGAATATCTCAAAAAATGAGTATTAATGATACATTCAATTTCTGCTGGAAATGAGAATACAAGTTTTAACCATGAGAAGAGTAGTGATGGTATCCAAATAGCCCATTGTAGCCTGGAACAGATCCTGTGGCATATGCCCATAATAAGACCTAAATTGATTTACTTTCCTAAGATATTTAGAGTAATTTACGGTCTAAACATCAGTAGATACAAAACATCCACCTCTGCAAAGTTACTCAGAAATATTGCAAATCACATTTTTAAAACAAGTATGCAAAATTGGAAATTTGATATGCACAGTACATTGAAGCAGGGGAAGTTCTATTTCATAGATACTGAAGAAAGGCACTGTGTCTGTTTTGTTGTTTACTGAGATGTTATGATCCAGTATAAAAGAGAAACATTGTCCATTAAGAAGATGAAATATACCTACTACATTTCTTCTTATTACTTTGATTTAAATATTTATAAAGCTGGACATTCTCCTGCATGAATCAGATGTAAATCATCACTCATAGTTTAGCTGGAGAATACATCTTTCAGATACACTTTTTTACAAAGCAAGTGGAATTTTAAGCAAAACTTGTAATAATCATTCTTTATTTTGTGCTTTGTCATTTGATCATGGCTAAACACAGAATTGTAAAGTGCAACTGTAAATAAAAAGAAGATGGTAACTTTGGATGAAATTAATCTCAGAATCTTCTTTGATTCAATGGAAATAGAAAAAAATCCACCTGAACCCACAAGTAGATTTCAGAAGAACTTGACTGTCTTTCATGTACACATAGTTGCAAATTGGCTGATGATAATCTGATTTCAGAAGAACTCTCTCAGTTCATCAGTTGGAGACTATATAACATAAATTTATTTAATTTGAATGATGCAAATTTATCTGCATAATGTTTAATGGAGCATTAATCCTTCTAGAATAGTAGCTTTTCCAAGATAGCTGATGAAATGAAGATGCTTTTATAAATATAATGCTAACTATATAGCCAGGCTTTCTAAAGTCAAATACAAATCACTTCTCTGATTTAGAAGGGGAAAAATAATTCCTTTACTTCAGAATAATTATGCTCCTATTTTGCTGACCCAGAAGAGACAGTTAAGTAAGCAGAAATGCTTGTTGCACTATTTGCCAAGTACATTTCAGTGCTATCCTTTGGAAGAGCTCATTTTTACAAACCATGATCCTTCTTGAACTTTGTATCACAGAGTAGTGCCAAAGAAACAGCAGTAATGCAGAACTAGCAGCGTACATTAACTTGTGACATGGGTGTCATATGGTATGTGTGCTACCTCTGGATTGCATTTTTTTCTGTGATAACCTCGCCCACACACGCTGCTTCCATCCACATTTACCAGCCACCTATCCAAACACTGACATCTGCTTGAAAGACAGATACTTTGTTCAGATTAGAAGCTCAAGTCACTTAGGCTATGCCTTTAGAAGAGACAGTTTGAGGTGATAGTAAATATGGACCCACAGCCTGAGATTACAGAAAACAGTAAACTCTGTAGTACTCTTTAACTGCTATGGCTAAAACCATTGTATTATGACAGTGGAGAATCATGGTGTAATGCTAGTGAAACTCCTGTGATCTACAGTTGTGCAGAACTGTGCAGATGATGAAACCTTGCTTAGAAAAGCTGGAAACAAGGTACGTACCAAGACAGCTTGTTAGGCAAATTTTCTGTAAGCGTCCTATTGCAATGAGGCCCTTCCAAAAAGTCATGTCATCAATATGCCACACAAGTAGTATGTCCATATAAAATTCTTGGTCATGGAATAGGAGAATAAGAGAAACTAGCAATAGCAGATCTCTGAGAGAAACTAAAAAAGTAAAGTTCTCTATGTAACAAATCACTCATTTTAAACTAAGAAATTACTATTTGAGGTAAATTATCTTAGACTATGTTGCAAGTAAACCGATACTCATTTTATGTTACATACAGTGCAGACTGTGGATACATAATCAATCATATTCACTGCTGAAGCCAGAAATCTCCTGGTGGCTTGTCCTGTGTTCAGTAATCATCTGTTTTGACTGATGTACAAGAAAATACAGGCATAAGCTGTGTATTCATGATACTCTTGAAACAGCGTGGTGCTTTGACGCTGAGGTAGATCTAATACTGGCTAGTTTGTGTGCCTTTTTTGGAACGTAACATTGCTGTTACTACCATGATCAAGAAAAAACTGAAGGTTAAAAACTGATGAGAAGGGAGCACTGGTACTACTGTGTGTTTTCTGTGTGTAATGGAAGCTTTCATCAGGCCTTTAAAAAAACTGCAGGAATACACTTCCTATCTGCATTTGTCTGAAAGTTAGCTGATCCCAATGTATGAGTTGGTGAGCTCTTTGAGGCCAAATCACATGAAAATGACCTTAGCAAGTTTCTGCCAGGCAAAGGCTGTCTAATTCAACAAGGAATATGGAGACGATCTCTACAATGTGAACTGTGATGCCTCCAGTAAGTTATGGATTTGCATCTTATGCCATGGACATTCAGTAAATGACTAGAATAACAGCATCTAAAGCATCTTATCCAAAGGTGCATCTGTAAGATAGGTCAGACCAATTACTTCTTGTTACATAGTTTTCCAATTATGGTGAGATTTTAGGGCTCTACATAACATCATTTTGTCAAGGGAAGATAATGAGCTATTAGTTAATGGTACACTTGCACAATGAATATATATTTTCATTCCTAATATGTGTTAAAAATTTCTTCGTAGCGACAGATACACAAAGCTCGAATAACACGAAAACATATGGAAGGTATTATCATTAAGAACATAATTATTATTACTATGTTACCACTATGGTTTAGCAAAGGTTATAACGTACAAACACAATCTGCATAAATGCTTTTAAAAAAGCATCATTAGAATTTGCTGTCTCATGTGGTAGCACTGGCTTAAATATATAACTCTGAATTCATGGATTACCAGTGTGAAAGGAAAAGTCTTACAAGGGAAAATACTGATAACTGTACTTCACTTGAAAATTAAAGACTCATTAATGAACTTTAACATCAGAAAGGGTCAGTATGACCACTTCTTTTTTTTTTAGAGTAAGAATTAAGTGCTTATGGTTATGTGTTACACAGTTCCACCCAGGAGATTTCTGAGGAAGGTAATAGCCTTTTATTCATTTATTATTTACAGCATTCTAATTCTAAATTATGATAGCATAGTGTTTCATTTTGTAAGAGATAGTGGAATGAAATGGGGAATGGAGAACAAATGACGTAGAAGATTGTTGGTGCTATACTTTCCCATTTACTTCCCTTCTAGTTTGAGTGGCCAAGACATCTCTGTGATTCTTAGCAAGGGGATAAATAACTTGCACTGTAATCTCCCCCAGTGAAGAAAATCTTACATTTCCTTAGGTATGCACCAACACATTTCCTGAAATCAAGTCAACAGAGAATATGTGTGGGAATTAGGGTTTTCTGTATCTGAAAGTGAGGGAATAAAAGGAGTTCAAGCATCATGACAATTATGTAGTGCTTGAGCTAGAAACTAGTCAGTGTTGAATTTACATCTAATGACAAATTCATGGAGTAGTATTAGCCATTAATAAGACAGATTTATTGTAGGAAGAAGAGGTAGTGCAGTCACAAAGAAAATGGCTTATAAGGAAAGAGAAATTTTATCTCGCAACTTTTAACTTCTTGAAAGGCTTCAAAGCATTCTGATACAGCCATCAAAAGCTTTATAATGTGGGAAAATTGGATTTCCTGATTTTTAAATTCAGTTATGCTATTTTTAAAAGTTTAGAAGCTATTTATTAAAGGTCACTTTCTGTGCTGAGTAGGTTTTGTTGGATTCACAGGAATAATACTGGAAATGAGTAACTCTCTGGAAATGTAAAATGAAATTTCTTTCATCTCCAAGCACATGTTTCTTAGACTCTAAGTGGTGTAGTATTAAGCTGCTTTTATCTTAACCCATAATTTTCTCACTTTTACTCTTCTGTTTCTTTCCCCCAACCCATGAAGGGGTAATAAGCTAGAGGCTGCAAGGTGCCCTTTTATGGTGCCCAAGGTGGGGAGATAATGATAGATCTAACGAGAACATGCTAAATTTGTTGCAATTATGTATCATATTTATTTAATAAGTCTGGACACAATGTTGTATTATTTGTTCACATGGTCATTTTATGTAAGTCCTTCCTGGTATTATCTATTTACTACGATGCTGTTCATCTTTTCTGGGAGCTGGATGAGGATGTTCCTTTTGCTGCATGGTGTTTTGCTTGCTTATGATAAGATAGCATTATTTGACAGGAGAATATTTTGGTTTGTGTATTCAGCATCGTTGTCTCTTCTGTACCTTGGGTGCTGTCTCCTGGGAAGTATTAGGAATGACATTCTCTACATTTTTTCTGCGGAAAAAAAAATGGGGAGCACACAGAGGAACACCTTCACCTTCCCTTTCTCTTTCAGGCTAGTTACAACAGCTCTTGAGAATTTTGAATATGCTTGGGATGTTCAGACCAGCATGCTTCTATTACTAAGTATCCTGAATCTTGTTTAAGGTTAAACAAACTACTTAAGAATACCACCCCGAGATCAACCACCCTGACAGGTACCACGGCTACTCCAAACCCTGTGACGGGCACCATGGCTACTCATACTTCTGCGACAGACACCATGGATACTCCAACCCTATGGCAGGCACCACACCTACTCAGAGTCCCACAACAGGCATTGTCACCACTCAAACTCTGATGACAGGTACTGCAGTTACTCCATCCCCCATGACAAGCACCGTGGTTCCTTAAACTCTGGTTTTAAGCACTGCAGTTGAAACTATTAGTGTCACTATACATTAAAAAAAAAATGAACACAAAAGTCAACTGAAATATGCCTATCACAAGAACAACAAGAAGAGACAGAACCAGAGGCAATCATGAGATCCATGTCCTTGAGCAAGCTGCAAGATATGTGGAATGATTTCAGTTGTCATCTAGGGAAGCCCATTATTACCTGGTTGCTCTGATGCTGGAATAATGGGAACAGTAGCCTGGAATTAGAGGGTAGGAAAGCCAAGCAGCTGGGATCCCTGTCTAGGGAAGGGACAATTGGCAAGGAAATTGAGAAGAAGACAGACTCTGGAGGTGACTTCTTTCAAGCATGAGGGAAAGGTATCCCTTCAAAGAAGGCGTTGTATGTCATTCAGGCAAGTGGACCACCATGGACTGAGGTATCCAGTACCTGAGCTGTTTTAGATATGGTTTATTATGACCCAGACATTGTACAGTTGCACACAGATCCTGATGAAATCTAGTGCACATGACCCATGTGGCAAAAGTTTGTATGGAATGCACCATCATCATATGCCAACTCATTAACAGTGGTGGACTGGGAAGACAAAGAGGTGCCAACAATGGATAATACAGCTGTCTGGCAATATGAAGATAGTTTCTCTTTGTCCATCATCTTGGCTGTGGTTACTTGGTTACTTGGCAGTAACCGTTCCTCTGCTCAAGAAGGGGCTACAGAAGGAACACACCATGAGTCAAGCTGTAGTTTTATCTGTGTGACCATAGCGGGGACATGAGGAGGTAGGATGGAAAACCTACCTCAATCCTATGGGCACAATTATGTGAGCTGCAAAGCAAAAGCAAAGCAGATCCCAAAAAGGGATTCTTCCAGGAAAAGTGCCACTGCAGGTTGTGGTAGGAAGTTCTCCAGACAGAGTGGAATGCCTAATCATACTTAGGATCCTCCTGAAGGGACTTCTAAGTCATTTTTACAAGAAGTGAGTAAGGAATACCTTGAGTAGGATTACAGGGTCCCTGGTCTAGCCAGATGGAGGAGAGGGTTGGACTGTATGGATCCAGTGGCCTGGCACATCAAATCCACAAGAGTATAAATCTCTAGTGGACACCGATGCAGAGTGTACTCCAATGCCATCGAGCCATCAATGGGCAGAAACCATCTGTATTTCTGGAACGATGGGGGAACCCAAGTTGAGTTTGCTAGAGGCTGAAGTAAGCCTAACTAGGAAGGACTGGGAAAAACACCTCATTATGACTGGCACGGCCATCCTGGGCATAGACTTCCTCCAGACAGCTGCCTTGGAGACAGAAGAAATTGAACAGTTGTCTACTTTTAGACATCATAATTTCTTGGAAGCCTCAAAAAACATTCTAAGCTTGACTCCCATTAAAAGTCACTTAGGTCTCAAGTGGATTGGAAGTCCTATTGCTCCCACAATTTGACTTTTTCATGGCAATATGTTTATGTTTATGTTCATTTGGGATCTCTCCCATCAGGCATCATTCACGGTCTTTTTCACTGTCTCTCTTTAAATCAATTTCTTAATAAGTTTGGGGGTTTAGATTTTATTTTTTTAGCCTAATTTTCTTCCTATACTTTTTTGTATTAACTTGAAATATCAATAGAAAATGTGATTTCCTGTTAGCATAACTGCTAACACATAATTTATTTCAAGGCCTTCAAAAATGCTTGATATGACTTGCCTTTACTGCCTTACAATTTAAAGATCCCAGTCCAACCTAATAATCCTCAAGGTTAATCTTTATGAATTAAATGCAAGAAAAAGACTTTAAATGGCATTTAAATTAAAGGTTTTTTTCATAAATACAGAATACTTGCTGCTTTAATTTCATGTGCGTCTCAGGTTTTGAATATAAAGTCAGAATTGAAAGACAACTGTGAGTTCTGCTTCTGCACAGCTCAGCACCTAAACCCATTTAAGATTCAGAAAACAGATCTGCTCTACTTAGTAGGTTTTCTCAAAGCCTACTTAACACAATTCACAGGAGCAGATTCTGTACTCTATGGCAACATCCCAATTTTAAAAAATGTAATCATTTAGTGGCTAAGACACATCTAAAGGAGACTATGCCTTATGAAAGCATTCAAGCTATGTCTGCTATTTCTTAGTGATGCACCTTGAAACTAGTCTGTGAGCTGTTTTGTTGCAAAGGAAATTGTTCACTGCAGCTGAAATTTGGCTGATGTGTAACAAGGGATTCATATTTACCAGAGAAGGAGAGAAAGAAGGTATGGCTGAAATCTATTAACAAAAGAGGATGCCTGAGAGATAAGACCCTAGGTCACATTCTTTTGTAAGAAAGTTTTAGGCAAAATACAGAAATAGTGTTGGAAACAGAGAGCAGATATTTCCCAGGTAATATGTCCTATAAACACTATATAAACACTGTTAGCTGGTGTTCTCATTCATGTTCTCACACTAGCCACTGCAGAAGAGATTTCATAGGATAACACTATTTGGCAACATCTGGTTTTCCTGTAGTTCACATGAGTCACCAACACTCATATTCCGTCTTCCTTTTTTCCATATTCCACACAGGAGATCTAAAGTTTGGGGATATTAAAAAACCAAATAATGTGGCTGTTGGGATGCACCATGGAAAACAGGAATTGTAGACTCAAGTTGAAACAGTTCTTGAATTAAATTTAACAATTTTCTAAGGGAAGCCTTTCAATGTTTAGATTATTATGCCAAATCTTAGGCATCATTGAATTAATTTTCACTGAGAAATAAGTTGTACTGTGTGTAAAACTCATGGCTGTTTTCTAATTATACTCAGAACATGTCTACCAACCCCCTAAGAGGCACTAAGACCCAGAGTTTACTAATCTCAGGTGGCCTTAGAAGGCAGATAGGAAGAAAAACTTATGCCTTTGGCATATATGGAACAGAGTTTTAAATGTCTGAGGAAAATTAATCAGAAATATAGTCATTAGTGACATTTTATTTTGGATTTTAGTCCAGTTGCCTAAGTGGTGGCTGTGTCCTAAACTGGATTTAGCTTTATGTCTGCTTTATGAGTGGGAATTTTTTCTGACAAATTGTTTATAACCTAAAGATCCCAATGTTGTAGAATGTATAAATGAATATATAATTATTAACTATTTTCTTGGCTGTGATCCATCTACATTTAGATGTCTATATGGTTTGGATCGTATTCTGTATATGAAAGACTGGCATCCATGATTCAGGGAATTTACTGATGGGAACAATTATTTTGCATCAGAGACTTGTGACTTTGCTGTCAATTAAACTGTCAATTTATATAATTAAATATACCATTATAAATTTTAATTTCTATAATACCTGTCAATATTATTTCATGTTTACCAATGGGAGACACTAAAATAACTCCTAATATCCTCCAAAGTAAAACATTGGATGGTGGAAAACTATTTTGTGTAGTTATTCTGGCCAGTGCTTATTTTGCAGTTACTTCATTCACTTGCTCTCTGGCTTTGTTTAATCCTGACTCCTCATCTTTCTAGTTTTACTTTGCATAAAATGAGACCACTTCAGCTGCTTTACTTACATCCCTAAAATGAGTTTGAAATCCCTGCATAAATAGTCTTATACTGAATACATCACCTTCCTGGCATTTGTATGCTTGAAACAGTAATCTTTCAAACATACCTAATTTATGCTAAAGAAATGCAAGCGATGTTTTCTTGTAATCAGTAGTAAAACTCAGAACCTGGAGGGACATTTTCATAATTTTACTACATAGAAAATTTATATGATGCTCTTAAATACTGGTCACTTACTTTTTACATTAAATTTACATTTACAGAACATTACATTCTGATGCATTCAACTAAATGCCTTCTAGGTTTTTCAAAAGATTATTTCTAAAAGTAATTATTTGATACAAAAGAGTGAATACTGATACGTTACCATGGTTTTGACTGTTACAAATCAATATGAATATACTCCTACAATTCAAGTAGGAATATAGATAGTAGTCATATTATACTCCCAGGTGGGTCACAAAATCAGGATTAATCTGTTCTCTGCAAGATTAACTTCACACAATGAACTGCCTGCTTTGAATTAGTTTATGAATCAAAGATTTACCATCTTCTCTAAAGCTTTTTGCATAATATAGGAAACCTCATCACATGGAAATTGACATTAGTTTTGAACAGAACAGAACAGAAAAGGAAAGAAGAGACGTTCTATTCTTTCAATTATAAATAAAAGTAAATCATGCTTTTAGTATTGAACTTAATGCATATAAATAATTTTGAATTTTTAAAGCTTAGTTTAAAAATAAATGAGACTCGACTGAATCAAATTCTTACACTAATACTCAGTAAGAGAAGGCCAAAGCTAAAATAGAATTTATTTGGGTATTTTAGATAGATAGATAGATAGATAGGTAGGTAGAAAGAAAGAATAATAAACATCTCAGATATCTGAAGTTTTGCATCAATAAATTGACTTGCAGGAGAGACACCTATGATGCTATGTATTATTGGTGCATCTGTGGCAAGAGGGTGACATTCTAAGCCCTCTAAGATAAAAAGGTCATGCCATGCTCATTTCCTACACTCACATTTTGAGACACAACTGCAGGAAACATCCATTTTCAATTGTAGTCAGTGGCAAAACTCCCACTGACAGGGTTTCATTCTTCACATTTAAGAGCCCGGGCTACTCTTAGTCACATAAGGAAGACTATTTTCAGCAACATTTTCTCAATATTCTAATTTCCTGTTTTCTCATGTCTAGTAAATACCTGAGAAATTTAAAGATGAGTTCAGCATAAAATTATATGTCCCAGACTGATCTAGCTGGAACTTCAACACCCTCATGGCAGTCACTTGAAGGATGGATTTCTTCACAACGCCTTTCTGATTCACTGTGACAGAATGACTGACAGTGATGCAGAATCTAGCAGAGACATAAGAGGCTGACGACATCAATTTGCAGTATCAAGACTGTGAAATCAGGCTTATTCTCTCTCTAGAAAATGTCAGTGATGAAAAATTGCACCAACATGGAAATAGGAGTGGCAGCAAATGGAAAAAATGGAAACTGTACCATGCCCAGCAGATGTTTTTCTTGTGATTATAAGAAAGACAAAAGGTAGAGGGTTGGCCTGACCAACCTGAAGCCAATATTTAGAAAAGACAAAATATTCAAAAATATAAACAAACAAATAAAATGTCTGCTTCAGCTATAAATAGTTGCATGTATAATCGTGCTTGTGGGCTGCTACTAATATAACAGTAGAGACAAAAAGTTCAGAAAAAGTGTCAGTATGAAAGACAGCTGCTGCCTGAAGGAGTTTCAGCCCTTTGGACATCTGTGAATAAAGAACAGCCATCTGCAAGTAAACAACCTAGTAAAAAAGGGAGCAGATTTGTGTAAGAACTGTTTAGGTTAAACAGTAGAATAGGGAGATAAATATCCAAAAATGTTACACCGTATAGACAGACCTAAAAGTTATTAATTTGCAGATAACTTCACACTGACAATTTGGCTCTTGCCTTATTTTTCTCAAATGCCCTCGTCTTCTAATCATTCATCCTACAAAATGCAGCTTTACACCTCAAATTGTAGAGAACCAATTATTTTTTCCTCCAGAAATAATCTTTGTAGCTGACCTTGACAATCATTAACAGGAGAATAAAAGGAAGGAAAGAAGAACTGCTGTTTTAATTTATCAGTCTGATTTTAAAATTGTAGCATCAGATATTGTCTTAATATTTTCTTAGTTTTTTGTTGGTTTTGTTTTGTTTTGTTTTGTTTTGCTTGTTTGTTTCCTTTGAATTCTCTATATCTTGTGGAGATTTTTCTGGTATGCTGATATTACACCTGAAGGCAGTGTCCTCCAAACTGTTTTGCCAGAAAATCAAAAAGAGTTCCTACCTGTTTGTTCCAGATTGATATGATATGAATGCATACCATGTAAGAGAATGCATCCATAATTTAATTTTTTTTTTCTAAAAATCTCAATCCACTTTATTAGAAGTGTGTGGGGGAGGGAAACAAAAGTCCAGAGCAGTTTTATTTTTTTATATCTTTGGTCTCCTTAATTTCTTAGTCTGGTGCCAGTTATTTAAAAAAATTAAAACTAATGAAGCTTAAGAGTTTTAAAAGATATTTCTTTAATATTACACTCTTGGACTGTATCTGAAAGCTAAAATTTGACTGCTGTAAATACTTGGTTCAAAAGGATGCGTAATTAACCTTAACTCTTTTAATAATATTGTGTTATGTTTTGACAATCAAACGGTAAAACTTCAGCCTGAACAACTCCTGTTTTTATTGAAATCAACAGACAGAAACAATAAATAATCGTTACATGCCCTGGTGGTAATACAAATTAGCTAACATCACACAGAAACTACTGTAAACAAGTACATTATATTGTACCAGGGATTCAGAGGTTTGAGTTACAAATAAAATATACAAGTTTGAATGATTCACACATCACATAAGCCCCAAAGAGCATCTCACAACCAGGTTGAATTGTAAAATGAAAGCAAGTGTGTCCTGACACTTCTACACATCTTCTTGACCTCTTGTTCTTGCAAGGAAAATAAAAGATGGTCTAGATGTCAGGCTATCATAGTGCTTTTTGCCTAGGAAACCTTCAGTTTTCATCTGACAAGAAAATCACTTTCTTTGCATCTACACAGCACAGGACACTGCCCAGTGTGGATAGCTGTTCTTACTTGGTGTGCGTTAACATAGGTTGGAGGTGCTTCACCTAAATTAATACACTGTGCTTCTCAGTAGGGTCTTGTAGCCTAAGTTAGAGCAGCTTTTCAGCAGAGTTCAGTTTTTCCTTGTTTCCCAGGATACCTTTGGTACCTCCAGCACTTCACTGTGCCATGCAGATAAACTTCTGTAGCATCTGTGATAATGCACACGTCTTCGCTTGTGCCTGAGCTGCTGAATCCTTCGAGTAGACAGCTCTTATTTCCTCCTGATAGGGCTTTTCTGCCCTTTCCACTACTTTCCTAGTAGTTTCAAGGAATCCTTCAATCCTGCAGTCATATACTATGGAATAGAAAGGAACCAGCTATTGATAAACTACAGAAGCTTCCACTGGACCTTTATATCTTTTACCAAAAACCTGAGGAAAGTACTACAGTGAGACAAAATGTTGTGTTTAGCAAAAACCCCAAACAAATAAAAGAAAGCGCACTCCAGTCTAGGGAAAAAAAGCCGAATAGGCATTTTTTGGTATTTAAAACTTTATAAATCAATATTTATTTTTGACAAAAACTCAGGAAGGCAACACCATGAAATTAAGTTAATTAATTATTCCCAAGCCAGTAATAGCCTTTCAAGCATATAAATATTTTCCAACAAATAGACAACAGAAGAACAATTTCTCTGGGGCTGGGAGCTAATTCAGATTTGTTTTTATCTCTTCACTGGTATTTTCTTTGAGTATTTTTGGCCACCCTTCAGTGCATTTGCATATTAGTGAAGTGTGTGGCAATGGAATTACAAGGCTGAGAGCCATAATCATCTGTGCTCTGGTGTGGGCTCAGGGACAGCTCACAGATCTTCTCATCCCCCGTGGGGTGTGCTTCCCACCAGAATTTAGAGGCTTTGAGATGCCTTGTTGGTGTCAGCTGCTGCTCTCCCTTCTGGCACCTTTCTGCTCTTCTTTGTTCCCAAGGCATCCCTCTAGCAGGACCCAGTGAGCAGGCAGCAGTGGCATCAAGCTGCTTTCTTGACTTCAGCTGGAAGCACTGCTCGTGGGACGAAAAGTCACATCTCCAAACAAGCGGATGAAAAGGAATTGTCTGGTGACATGACAGAAACCCTCAGATATCCAGAATAAATAAATAAAGGCAGGCTTTTTTTTGTAAGCAGTCCAACCCTCTGTGAGAGTGACTCAGTGGTTATCTTCAAATAAATCGTGGAGCACAGTCACTTCTATATGAAGTAGTTGAAACCTCCTGTTTCTGTTTGCTTAGTTTGACAGTCTTTGCCAAAAATGTTCTACTCCAAAATGAAGGGCTGCTTAACGTACTTCCAAAGAGAGAACAGAAATGTCCAAGTATTTCAGCTATTTATTTGTTGCTTTTTTTCCCCATGTAGACCCCAAAACCACAAAGCATGTATGCATTAGGTTAACATTAAATGTTAACATATGATTAAATGCTCTGCTGAACTAAGTCCTGGCTCTCTTTTTTTCTGAGAAGTCGTGCCCAAACTGGGGCTTATGTGTGAGCTGTTTCTTAGTTTTTTGTAGCTGTTATCATTACTGTGGAAAGTAATTATATCATGTTTACTCAAGCTCTGTTGCACTGATTTTTTTTTTTAACTTAAAAAAATATTGTTAATTCTAATTCAGTGACTTGGATCCTGATTTTTTTCGTCCATTATACTGATGCAATAGCATGAAACAGTAGAATAATTAAGTCTATCCACACGGAAAAGGTGGGAGGGCCTTTCCAAGCCTCAGCATAGCTCCATATTGTTTGCCTATACAGTCAGCAACCACACACATTTCAATCTGGCATCTGTGAACATGAAGCCCAGAAGCACGCTGGAGAAGGAAAAGGCAGTTCACATTTCTCTTCTCACATCTGGCATACGACAGGGTTATAGGAACCTGGCATATAGCCAGGGTTATAGGCTCTGGATACAGTTTCCTGATGGGTCTTACCCATGCAGTGTCAGGGCTGGCACCTACCAGAACTCAATATCACTGGTTTAAGGCCAGCAGAAGCTTGCTGAAGTCATTCCTTCACTACAGTTTGGACATATGCTGAAAGACAGGATGACCACAAGAAGGACCAAGGCTACTTTGACTAGTCTGTCAAGAAATCCTTATTCCATCTTATAAATCCTAAATATGAAATTCGTGACTGCGGTAGCAAACATTTCATTGGCTAGCTTACAACTGTGTATTCAAAACCATATTTTATTTAAATTCAATATGATGACTGTGAAATAAATGCCTCAATTTTTTTTACCAAGCTTCACAGGAAAACACAACTCTGAAATATTACGAGGCATTAGCAGGAGGGATTTTAATGAAGTTTTAAGAGTACAAGCGCCTCAAATTAGGCCTATATTAGGAAGATGATTTCAACTGTATTTCTGTGTTAACTACTGTCACCTCAAAGCAAAGTTTGTGGCTTAGTTATGTCTTAATTAGGCTCTTGCTTTTATTATGTTTGCCTATGGTTTTAAAAAACTGTAGTTCATTCTGGTTCTGCACATTTCTCTGGAATTCTGAGGGCCTATGCATGAAGAAAGTGTTTACAGGATCAAACATCTCTTCTGTAAAAAGTTGGCTCTGTTTTTTAACAGCATAGGACTAAAGCTAAATCCTCATTAATAAAATATTTCACAATGTATAACATAATAATGAGTCATTTTCATAGTTTTCATTGCAAGAATAGATTAGAGTAATTGTAAAATAATTTGCACATGCAGACAGGAATACTATCTTTGTTTATAAAACAACATGATTTTAATTCTTTGGGGTTTCTGATTGTTCTTGTGATACAAATATAATCTGTTTTTTATCCTTTTTGAGCAAAATACTTTTAGAAAAGATTACCTTTTGTTCTCACTTATATTAACATTTGTAAATATTCAGTGCTTAATGACTTCTTCTGACTTCCCATTTGGTTTTTTTTTACTATCTGTCCTTAGTTTTTGTTCAATATGTCCTGATTAGAGATTTGATGTCTTATTTACATATTTTTCATCTTACAAAATTCATATTTCTTATTATGTGAGGGCATCTGTGCAGCAAAAATAGCATATACTTCACTTGATTTTTACTTCTCAGAAAAATAACGTATTCTGATCCAGAAAATCCTACTGAGAACTGAAGTCTTTCCTATACTATGCAAGCTACTCTACTATGCAGTCATCAACAGAGCCAACAGGTCTCTGAGATTACTGTGTCACAAACAGAGATAGGGCTCTTTCTTTCTCCAGAGCTTTTAAAAAACCCATTAAAATTGATGTTATTGTAGTAATGAACTGTCATACCTCTGACACAGTTTCTAGACAGCACAACTCCAAAATCTAAGAAAAAAATTTTAAAAAATATAACACTCTTTTGGAGGATTTACTTATGCTGCAGGAGTTATTTAGTGGGCATTCTGGAATGGCTGTTCAACAGGTATGTGCATTCATACAAGCTAAAGTAAATGGATTTGTGACACTTTTTCCACTATGAGTGTGGCCAATTGTAATGTGACAATTTATTGTGAATTTTGCATCTCAGAAAAATTATTTTCCCAGAGAACATAACCAGCTCTTTCTTCAAGGATACTCTTCCTAACAGCATTTAGGACTTTTTGTTTAGTGATCACAGATAAGCATTTCGCCAGCCTACGGCGAGTGCAAACACTGAACAAAGAGATGATCCTTTCCCCACAGATCAGGAATTATGAATTTGAACATAAGAAACACTTTACAGAGACAGACAGAGAACAAAAATCTGTGGAAGCTAAGAAATGTCAGTTGCATTGGTGACTAGCCATTGTGAAAATTTTGCAGTCATTATGTCAAAAAGAGAAGTTTAAGGGACTTTTAAAGGAGATCAGCAAAGTTGTGGTTTTTTTAGACATTGTCAGGGAGTTCATTTGAAACACTGGGGAAGGAGGAAGGAAGAGATTTTGAAGGAAAATTATTTGAAAAATGAGATGAGTGAGAGATTCAGGGACAGGACTGACATCTTCCTGGTGCATGTGAAATGATAGATAGGATAGGAGAGATCATGGAAGACCCTGAAAATGAAAAAGCCTATTATGCTTTACATTATAAAGCAGAAAGAATGAGTGAAGCAATACACTATAAGAGGTGATATGGTCACAAGTAGGAGTAACAATAGTCTTTGCACCACTGCTCTAAAAATGTATGAAAAAATGTTTGGCTTTTGACGAATCAGAGAGACTTGATATTTCTAAAGATTTTGCTTAGTGGCTAAACATTACAGATTTGTTCAGAGAAACATACACCAATAAATCTAAAGAGACTTTTTTTTTAAAATAATGATCCCCATATTACAGTTCTACAAGATCTACTGAGAATAAAAAATAAGAAAACAGAGAGAAGTAGGGGGAAAGAGGAAAAACTGTTTTATCTATGCTCATCTCTGACTAAACATCCTGCTTAAGAAACATGTCAGTTAAAATCTTGGCACACTGGGAAATGTTTAGGTTATAACCATTTTTTGAGAGTTATCCACACACAGATGCCAGCTGAACATGAGTACTAACAAATAAAACTTTGGCCCTAAAGGACTGTCTGCACTTCGCTGCAGATCACCATTCTCAACACACTGTTCCTGACCCTGGGTTCCTTTTCCTTCTCACTTTCCACAACATAGTCTAAATATGGCAATGCAGTTTGCTTAGAGCTCCTTCAGCAATTGAAATTTATCTGTGTGTAAAATGTCATACAATTTAAGCAACTGAGGGGAATTAGGAGTTTACACAGTGCCTGGACTTTCAATGGAAAGGAATTTTTCCCTAGAAAAGGAAAAAAATAACTTTTTCATTCCAAACAAGCAATGCCTCCTGTTATTTTGTGAAATGCAACAGATACAATGCTTATTGCTTAAAAGGGATATACATAGAGTCCTAGATGCATATAGACAAGAGTCTACATGCAAAGTCACTCTTTGTCATGGAAGTAAAAATCTCACAACATTTTAAACAATTATCTTATTAGGGCACTGATTCCAAGCTCATCATAATCTGTGAGAATACCTCTGCTGGCCTTTTCCTAATTTTTCATATCACTACCCCTTCACACTCTGGAATTTGCATTACCTATGAAAAAGGAAGCATAGAGATCAAAGCTAAGCCCACTTCTAACAACAGGTAGAACACACCACTTCCCTCTGATCAGAAGCCTAGCACAAACAGTGGAAAAGTTTGATGGATTTATCTGAACACTGGTTGTCTTGAAAGAGGTCAAATAGGCACATAAAGCTGCAGCTTTACCATATATAAAAACCATGTATTGTTGTTTTAGGGAGTCTTTACAACAGAAAAGTATTTTTCATTAATTTCTGAGGATCAGACTTTGCCAACTCGCAGAAGAAAACTGTGAAACTAAGTCATTGAGTACATACTGGCACCACTGTAGGATTTACAAAGGTTAACATCTCTTCTGTGGTTGAATGGCTACCTTGCTTCCTAAACACTATGACATACTTTCATTTTGTGATAGCTTAATGGTGCCTTCTGCTAGGAATTTTTCCTAGCCAGCCTAAACCAGAAGCACTCGACACCAAACATTTCGGTGTGCCACGCTGCTTAGACGTTAGCCAGTGTGGCAACAAGGGGGCTAGGCCCTTTTGCTCTCTGTCCCTTCAAAGTACTCCACAGACCAAAAGTGTTTTGCCCAGACAGGACATCTTTGACTTCGAAGCATTCTTGTGGCAGTAAAGAGCTCCCTGTCTCTATGCCAAGACAACGTCATAGCTTCCCCCTCCTCCCTCCTTAGGACATAGAGCACTTCTATTTCACCACCATCACTGATGATTAAATTCTGCAATAAAATATGAAACCACTTAAAATACAAATCTTTTGAATGGATAAATTAATAGCATGGTACAACATCAGTCAATGAGCTGGCATGCACTTGAATGAAAAAAGAATTTGGCATACCAGCTTATACTTCCTGAGCCAACTTGTTCTCATCGGTTTCTACGGATTAATTCCACATTGGTGATTAGGTAAATCCTTATGAATCTGTGTGTTTGGGATAGCCTGATATCTGTGGATTTTCAGACATTTCCATGCTTGGTCTTAGAGTTTACCATGCAAGATCAGTTTAAAAGTGGAAAAAGGAGATTGTAAGGTTGATAAAAGACTTAGCAGTGTGATTAGAAATTCCTGGCACATAATGACATTTAAAAGATATATTAAACATCAAACACTTTAAAACCACATCCTTCATTAACTTTACAGCAGAGTTTGACACTGCCAATTTAGGACGGAAGGTGTGAAATGGAAAGGAATTTAATACAAGCCAAAGGAGGAAGGGAAAATAAGCCCTGCCCTTCTCTGCTTATCATTGAAATGCTTTTTCTCCTTCCTTCCACTCTCCTTTTCCCTCGAGTGATTAGAAAGAGCATGCGTGTGTGTCAAATCGTTCTGGTTTCGGTTTTCGTTGCCTGTTCTTTTCCTCTGTCCATTTTGCCAGTTGTCATAGTTACAGTGACCTCAGTCCTCCTCATCTTTCAGGGTCTTACAAGGATTTTTTTAAGCTTTCTCTTGTAACAGTGCTTTGCAATGCCAGCTTGTCCAATTCTTTAACTGCTACTGCGTCTCTTAATCTGTTTGTCCCAGCAGTCCCTTCCTTTCCTGTGCTGTGTCCTGACAGATTCCTCAGAGGAGGCTGGAAGTGCTCAGTTTTCATCTTCATCCCAGTATCAGTTTCTTCCTGACAAGACTTCCCGACTCTAATGTTTCCTTTCCTAACCTTTGAGTAATATTTTGGCCTTGTCTTCATGTAGCTTTAAAGTGATATTTTTATAGCTCTTTTAGACTGAGTTAAATCAGTCAGAACTGTAGTATCTTAAACTGCTTTTGCCAGCTATGGGTCTTTTTTTTGCTTGAGTCCCATCCTCTGACTTTTGGCTATGATGGAGTCTGACCGAGAGGCTTTTGCTGTACTAGACAGGGCCAAGGTCAATCCTGAAACCACAGAAACATGAGATGGCTCCTCAACACTTAACAGGCTATAGCAGAGGGTCTCGTATCATCTCTTTTGGTCAGGCTACTACTCCTACAGCTGCTGTGATAAAAGGAACTAATCACTGGAAGGGAGGAACAAGTACAGTGCTAAGTCAAGAGTAACTTACTGGATTCGGAGCTGATCTCAGTATATCACTTTTGGCATAGGAAACTATGGCTCCTTGTTGGACCAGTTCTGCTTGAGAGGTTTGGCCAAAACTTTGAGTAAGGACTGAGATATCTGTGGTGATTTTAATATTAGTACTCAAGTTTCAGAAACAAGTTTTGGCTATATCTTCTATTGGTATTAATGCAGAAATGGACACTAGACCTGAAGATAACTAACTAGATATATGAGCACACGTTATAGTTACATCAGTAATGCTACAGACAACTTGAACAAGAAAATGGGTATTTAACAGTGTTTACTTGGTAGCCCTTTAAAAGACAATGACATATAATGTAACTATCCATCCTCTAAAACATCTATTTGTAGACTACCTAATAAAATAGTCGTACACTTCTACACATACAAAACCACAAGATCTGATCTTGCTTAAATACATAGCCTTCCTCAAGTATTTTAGACATAGAGTTAGCAACAAAATCTGCCCTTTTTTAAAAAAAAAGTATGATATTTAAATTAGAAATAAATTTGAAACTGAAATACTGATGGTAAATGTACACAGCTGTGGCTTCAATGGATACCTGCAGCACTCTAGTGGCCATTCTTCATAAATGCAACATCAAAAGCTGGAAATTATTTTGAACAGTAGATTTAAAGCACGAAAACCCAAACCCTAAAATAAAAATTAAATGGCTACAGAGTTAGATGCGAAGGCTCTGAAAATGAGCAGTAACATACGGTGTGCACACTGATTAAATTTATTCAAGCAAGCCTGTTTTAATTTAACAGCATTCTTGGTCTGCAATACGAATATAATGAAAGTGGTTTGGAGCGGAATGCATTATAGTTTGTGGTCATTTTATCTTTTGATGTACTAGCTCACCAGACAACTTAATTACTGGGAGCTTTATATAACTAACTTTTACTTCATTTCAATGACTGTAGGAGGATAAATAATAGCACTATAAATGGGCAAAACACTCTCCCCAGTCTTTATCAGGTCCGTGCAAAGAAGAAAGATTTTTTTTTTTCTTTTATCATGTGGGATGTCTCTTTTCAGTGCCTGAAGCAGTAGAATTTACCTCTTTTCTTGTGGAACAGTAATAGAAAAATTAATAGATTTGTCTATGAGAAGAAGGATCTTGTTTTGCTTGAATACTCCGTTTGTTTTAGTACATTATTCACCTAACTTCTTTAATTAGCATTCAGAAACAGTAAAATGGGGAAGCATGGAAGTGCTTCTATATAAGGAACTGTGACAATCAAAGTGATGATAAATAGTAAATTAACTCCTATATGAATATTCATATATTTTCTTTCACAAGAGTGTCTAAGTATCAAATACAAGAATTAATATTTGCTTGTTATTTCAAATTTCATCATATTTATATGTGCTTTACCAGCTGGAACTCATTTAGGATATGGAAAAGTATGGATGGATGTTTTATTCATATGATTCTTTTTTCAAAGAAGGTTGTAAACAAAAATGTGACAGTAAATTTGTTGTAGGAGAAACAATTCAAATACCAAAATGCTGGATATGAAGAGAATTATATTGAGAAAGCAGGACACAAATTATGAGGAACTACAAAGTTAAGGATAATGGAGTTGGGTCTCTGTTCTGTAACTATATGGGAAGAGTGGCTGGAAAGCTGCCCGGCAGAAAAGAACCTGGGGGTATTGGCTGACAGTTGGCTGAATATGAGCAAACAGTGTGCCCAGGTGGCCAATAAGGACAGCAGCATCCTGGCCTGTGTCAGGAATAGTGTGGCCAGCAGGACCAGGGAGGTGATTGTCCCCCTGTACTTGGCACTGATGAGTCTGTAACTCAAGACCTGTGTTCTGGTTTGGGCCCCTCACTACAAGAAAGAAACTGAGGGTCTAGAGACTGTCCAATGAAGAACAACAGAGCTGGAGAATGAACTAGACCTAAAATGGAACCTGAGGGGGGACCCCACTAGTGACTGGCTGCCAGCCAGGTGTAACCCCATTTACTAAGTCCTAACTAAAATGGCAGCACCCAATCTGGAGACACTAAAGTTTTCCTTGTCCTATTCACTGGTTATTTACAGAACTGAAGTTGTGTTCTCATACAACCTTAATTCATTAGCATACTAGATTAGTTGTAGATCCCTTATTCCCATCACAGTACCACCACTGAAGCTACAGCAACACAGCTGGGTCAGGGAAAACCCTTGGCCTGGATGGGTGGCTTCAATCCCACTAGCATTTGCAAGGACAGATGAGAATACCTTAAGACAAACATTATCAAACTGTGGCTTGTAGCAGGATGATTGAATAGGAGCTGCGAGTTTGAATAGCTGGAAGTCAGTCAGTGCATTGCTGCAGATAGACATTAGGAATTGTATGAAATGCATTAATCTCATAACATCTTTCATTTTTCCATGCTTGCCAAACATGTGTTAGGTAAACAGGGTCAACTCTGTGTGTTTTTGCACAATTTTTATCAGAAAACAGGAGCAGTTTCTCTTCATGCTACTCTAAACATTATCCAAAACAAACCAGAGAACAACTGTATCTTACTTTGAAGGATGCCCAGAACCTCAGCCTTTAATGGGATGTATGCTGAAAGCACTGGTGATCAAAGGGGCCAATCACAACTGTCTGTCCATGACCTACATCTGAGGAAATCTAACACCAGAGCAATGAATTCCTTCTCTTGGGCTAAAGCCTAAACCAGATAAATCCAGGAACTCCTGGAGCTCAGCTATTGTCAAAATTAGCAGCTGTTTGTTCACATATATAACTAAATAATACCAGTTAATCTCTTTGGCTAATGATGCTACCTTTTGACCAAAACTTCCCTACACAATTGTGCCTGGATGTAATAATGAACAGAAATAATGGAGATGAATTTCTCACTGGGGAGTTTTAAAAATGGATCTGACTGGGACAAAGTGCTTTCAGCTGGCAAATTTTCTCTTTTTCTTCTGTAAAACTGTATAAACGTCACAGAGGACTTTTGGGCAGCACAGTCTGAGGCCAAGATATAGACAGCTGGCCAAGAATGTATGAGCAGAGAGAACAAGAGGAGAAGTAAGACAATAGGCATGAGAAGGAGTCCAGTTTAAGTATGGTGCTTCTAATCAACAGGACAAACAGAAAATTTATTTCTGTCTGTCATTACAGCATACAAGGTGATATCATATATCATTAGGAAGACTTTGAAGGGATAAGTACAAAGAAAACCAAAGAAATGGCAATAGTCAGAGTTTAACTAAATTTCTAGAATTATAAAACTTTTCAGACGTACATTGGTGAATATCAACTTAGACCCCTTGGTTTTGATGGACTTAAATTTATTTACATCATCTGAAGAAATTATATTTTCACAGGTGTGTCTTTATTCATTCAATAGTTTCCTGTCAATTTGGATGTCTAATGAATAATAATTTTATTTGAAAAATAAACCTTTAATAAAGTCCTACAACACAGCACATCTCCTTTAGTCGATAGATACACGATGTGAAGAATGTATAATACACGTCTCTGATCAACAGAGTTCCTGCGTGTGAATGTGCTGCTGCTAATTTGTAAGCAAGATGCTACTGTGCTAATGCAAAGTAAAACGTGTGTGATGGGGGTGCGTGTATCTTAATGACGTCAGAGACCCTCTCCAATTTTAATTCCTAAATCCAGGTATAGATATTCAGCACTCACGTTCAAATTGGTGTGCATGTTTAAAAGCATGCTTGCTTCCCCTCTTCTTTTCCTTTCTCTCTCTCTCCTACAAAATACAGACATTAAGAACGCTGCAATCCCAGCTTGAAAAATACTCACATGTTAAGAAAAAAGGCATTTTCCCCTTGCAAATGTCATCACCTCTCCAAAGGTCAAGCTTTCATTTCAAAACATACTTTTCACCCCTTCCAGTTGTGAGGATAATTGTCTAAACGTGAATGAAGTGGGAAGAAAACTGCCTTCCTAAAAGCTCAGACAAAAAACTCCCCAGCCTCTGCAGCTCTTGAACATGTCGGTTTTTGCTGCTGTGACTGCAGACCCTCTGGTCAGCCCTGAAACTGATCTGGATCAGGTCATTTCCCTTCCATTGCTGCCTGGGAAGCACTGAGCATTGTGTATGCGGGCAGAGAAAGCTGTCCCTCCTGGGAACAGCAGGCAAACACTGCTGCCTGCCAGGCAAAGCACACACTAGCAAAGAGCCGGTGCCACTGTTCTGGCAGCAGCCAGGATGACAGGGAAGAACAGAGAGGGATTTCTTCAATTTTTTAGCAGATAGAGGAAAGACTGATGGCTGGGAAAGTACTTTAGGATCGTGGGGACTTGCAGAAGTCGACTTTCTTACACATTCACAACATGGATGTCTCGCCTTTATCCATTTTCTCACTATCCTATCTCTCCACGGAAGAGCTCTGAAAAGCCCACTGCTGCATAAGCCCTCCTGCCATGTTTTGCTACAAATCCCTCTCTTTNAAAAAAAAAAAAAAAATCTTTGAGATCAATAACAAAGAAAAAGGTCTCCACTATTTAAAATGACATATCAGATATGAAAGAAGGAACACAAGAAACTCCAAAAAATATAAATTTCTTGTGTCATGGCCTGTTATTTTTTTGAAGAAAAAGACAGGACCTACCAAGGAAAAACCCAGTACAATAGTAAATAGGTTATATTTTATTTACATGCTCTTGCTGTTTGTCTTCGAAAAATCCCCAAAGTATAAAACTTTATCTGCAATGGCAGGAAGTGCAATAAGAGCTATATCCATACCAATATTTCACCCCATTGTAGCAGGAAGGTGTGCTCCTGAAATGAATTTTTTCTCTTGGGTTATATCTTTTCTCATACATTTTGCTTCAGTTCACAAGGGGTAGCATTCTTTTGGGATGTAATTTCTACAACCAGAAAAGAAGCTGTTCACCTTGAACTGGAATTCAATCCCACTCAATAACCCAATGCAAAACTCATGCCACTGAATTTTCCTATAAGGTAATCATGCCCCACGTACAGTCTTGGTATCAGAAAGATTTTACTTTTATAAAGGTTTCTTTTATGAACTAATCCACAGGATGCCTGGAGAGCTTTAACTTTCCATTCCTACCCACAGGTCAGCCACGTGGCACAAGCTGCATGGCTTGCTGAATGCATTAGCTGAGCGTAGCGCGTTTCTCTGGGCACTTCTGTGATTTCCATACCTACTTCTACAGGGCTCCACAAGGTGCCAGTGAGCACAGTGGGTGACAAGCTAAGCTATTGCCTCACCGTGTTCCACCCTGTCTGGGCCTGGCACATGCTCCAAGACTCCAGAGGTTCATGGAGCAACCACAAAGAATGTGAGCAGTGACCCTTTGCAGAAGGAGCTTGGAGACAGCTTCATCCAGGAAGACTTAATACTTATTCTCCCAGTTACACCTCAGAGTACTGAGCTACTGAGTCAGGACAAAGCAATACCAATGACTTTTTGAATTTATTTTAGGCTTATAGCTATAAAAGGATCTGAATTGAAGAGAGAAATTTTCTGCTAAGGTTCAAGTCTTTACCCAGCAGAACTATCAGATTACAATAAATCGGCAACAGCCATTTCACAGCAGGCCTCATACTTAAAGTTTCCTCTGTTACCATAAAACCTAAAGACTTGGTGACCAAGCTCTAAGAAATCTGGTATTCACGAAACAAAATTCAACTTGTTGTTCCTTGCTTAAAGGGTTTTTTTTGTTGGTTGATGGGTGTTTTTTAAATTATTTTTTTAAATGATATATTTCAATATGAGCAATTTTCTTTATTTTTTTAATGTGAGCAATTATTTTTTTAAACTTATTTTAAGTGCGCAAAAAGCATACCCTTTTCAGTACTACAGTGGCCAGTTAAAATATAAAGTCTGGTGCAATTAATCCTTTTTCTTACAGGCTATTTTCAGTGTGGAGATGGAGAATGACATTTGCTGCGCAGCAGACCGAGATGTTGTATAGACAGAGCTTCAGGAATTAAGAGATTGGTATCATTCATGAAAATAATATGGCAATTATTTTTGTAAAATGTTTGTTGGCATTGAATTAAAAATTATTTGCAATCAAGTATCAAGAATGGGTTTTCAGAATACTAACAACATTATGGTTGGGATTAATCTAATTGAAACATAAGGCAGGAGAGCATAGATGTCATATATTCCTAGGATCCTTTCACTGGAACAGAAAAAACACTTTTAGCTTTACATTAATTTCATCATTAAATACATGCATGCTATATTACAGGACAAAAATATTAGGCTGAACTTTGTCGATAATTAGTAGATGCTTTATTTGGTTCATTTTATTATTTACCTATAAGTAATTTATTCTTTTTTTTTTTTAACTTTGAATGACAGACTGCAAGTTCACCTCCTGATTGCTGGAAATTTATATATGTACAGTCAGAGCTTGGTGAGGTGACACATCTAATCAAATATCAACATTTACAGCAAGAACATCTACATCTGAGCCTGTCACCTTTTGCATGCTTACAACCAACTGGACAAGCAAGTACTTTCTGGGTGTAATTTGTCTTCTAAAGCAGTCATTGAAAACAGATCAAGATGACTGGCTCCCTAAAAGTGCTGACTTGTCTCCACTGCTATAATAAGAGTCAAGGGTGAATGGCTCACATACACACGCACACACATATATAAAGCTTGAAGAATAAATCCATCCAGTGTGAGACTGGTACTATAGTAATGTAGATATAATGTGAACCAACAGAGTACATTGCATTAACTGAGATATAAGGTGTACACCAACAGTGCTAAATATCACTAACATTTTGAATATGTATGAATCCATGTTGACCACTATCTTCTCCTCCACATGCTTATGCATAACCCCCAGAACAAGCCATTCCATCACCTTTCCAGGGATGGAGGTGAGGCTGACTGGCCTGTAGTTTCCAGGGTCTCCCTTCTTGCCATTTTCGAAGAAAATGACATTGGCTTTCCTGCAGTCCTCAGGAACCTCTCCTGTTTTCATGACCTCTCAAAGATGATTGAGAGCAGCCTAGCAATAGCATCTGCCAGCTCCCTGAGCACTTGTGGGTGCATCCTGTCAGGGCCCATGGATTTGTGGATGTCAAGTTTGCCCAGATATTCTCTAACCTGATCCTTCTTGACCAAGGTAAGTTCTTCCTTTCACAAGATTTTTTCTTGGCAGATTTAATTCAAGTGGACCTTAGCCTTCCTTATTGAATCCATCCCTACATTCTCTGACTACAGCCCTATATTCTTCCCAAGAGGCCAGTCCCTTTTTCCACATTCTGTAAACTTCCTTCTTCCCTTTCAGTTTTTCCAGGAGCTCCTTGCTCATCTATGCAGGTCTCCTTCTTCAAGATACACTGATCTGGAGCTCAGAGGGAGTGAATACTGACCTTGGGTTCCCCTACATTCTAGACCCCCAACTCATGGGATTCTCCCAAGCAGGACTTTGAAGCAGCCAAAGTTTGCTTTCCTGAAGTCCAGGGTTGTAATCCTACTTGTTGCCCTGCTCCTTTCCTGCAGTGCCCTAAATTCTACTGTCTCATGGTCACAGCAGCCAAGACTGCCCCCAACATTCACATCCTCAACCAATCCTTATTTGTTTGTTATTACAAGGCCCAGCAGTACAGCTGTCCTTGTGGGTTCCTCCACCACCTGCATCAAAAAGTTATCATCAATGCCCTGCTGGAACTTTCTGGACTGTGCATACCTCACTATGTTGCCTTTCCAGCAAGCATCAGGGTGGTTGAAGTTCCCCATGAGAACCAGGGCCAATAGTTGTGAGGCTACTTCCAACTGTCTGGAGAAGGCTTCATCGACTTCTTCATCCTGATCAGGCGGCCTGTAGTAAACAATCACAACAGTGTTAGCCGTATTAGCCTGCCCCTTAATCCTTACCCATAAACTCTCAACTCGTTCCTCTTCTACCCCTATATTGGGCTTGGTACATTCCAATTTACATTCTCTCACGTAAGAGTAATTCCACCAACTACCTGTGCTGGTCTGTCTTTTTTGAAAAGTACACAGCCATCCATGAAGCATCCCAGTCATGTGAGGTATCCCGCCATGTCTCGGTAATGTAAGTTAAAGATCTTTCAAATATTATTTCAAATCTTTATTGACTACAGTAATATGATCCAAAGGAGTAGTGGATATCCTGTAAAGAATGGAAATGAGAGAAAATCCTCCTCTGATATTCAATAGTCCCATAATCAGATAATCAGTGTGAAACACACTGCACTGACTATATTTGGGAATTTGAAACTCCATCACTGCTTTCCATGAGTATATTTTGAATCATGAAGCATTTCTCTCTTTCATATTCACTAACAATTCACAGTTATCCATAGAACCCTCTCCACAGAAAGATGTTTTCTCATTAATAATATGATCCCTCCAAGTTATTTTACATTTTGTTGAAATATATATCCACCAGATCTGTTCTCAATAGTGTCAGGGATTTTCACTTAACTGCCCACAAAAAGGCAAACTACCCCTTCACTAATCACCTAGTTCTAAACTACAGTTTTAGCACTAGGAATTTTTAATTAAATGGTAAACAAATTCTCACTTGATTTTGGTTGTATAGTTATATACCATATCTGTGTAACTAAATATATTACATGGTTTTCATATTTTAATCTTACTACATATATCTTTCTTTTTTTCCCACTGTTTATTGGAAACATCCAAAGACACTTCTATTACACTAGAAATACAGTATACTACCTTTTCCTCTCAAAATGTAGCAAATGATCTATTCTGAAAATAAAACATGTTTTCTTTACTATGCATTGTTCAATTTCATACGGTCTATCTTTCAGAAAATTGATGGTTTCAGAGTATATGATATATAATTCACTATGAAAAATAAATTGCACTGAATTGTATTAATGTTTGTGAAGATCCTCACTACACTGCTACATAAAAAGCAAAGCAATCTGAATCAGACATATAAACAAGAAAATAAAGTTTCAAGGGTATTCAATTTTACTGAATTTAAAAGATTAAATAAATGTCCTTATTTTTCTGCTAGAGCCTATAAAGCTCTGATTTTGGTTTTTGGGACTGCTAAAAATGCAGATATCCACACAGGGAGATTTTCAAAAGCACCTGGCTATTAAATTCCTGATTAGGTTCTATGAGCTTTTATAAATCCTACCACAGTACTGCCTGCATCTTGAAGTGCCTGAATATCTTTAGAAACCTTCAATGAACTACTATTTGCATTTATCATGGAATAGAAAAGCTAAAAGCATTAAGTCTATGTTTCTAATTAAGTGTCAGAATGAGATATAACCAAGATACCAGAAACTGTGGTAGCAAAGAATGCTCCTGTAACAAAACATTCTTGTGTCAACTTTTTTAATATGAGGCAGAGATGCTCTCTTTGTGTGGATAAACATGGTCGAGTTGAAGTACCTGCAGCCGTCCTATTGCTGGAAATATGCAGTTTTCTGAATGAGTTGTGGGATGTTGAGGGGTTTTTTTGTGATTCTGACAGAGTCTCTGATTGTTTGTTTCTGTAAACAAAAATTTGAGGGCATTACAAAAGACTCCCTCGGTGTAATTTACAGTACAAAATACATGTTACCTGATATCAGCTAATGGATCTCTAGAAATACGACATACCTGTGGAGTGGGGGTGCAATATATAATAGAAATGCTTTATATCATCACTATTTTTTTCAGCTACTGCTGTATCAATTTTCTGAACAGCCAACAGCAAGTTCTTTGGCATAGTGGAGAAATGATAAAATTACTAAATGGTATAGATCTGAATTAGGAGGAATATTTTGTACTTTAATTTTGGTTTTATATTAATTAGATATTCTATTATCCCCTCTTAAAGTAATGAAGATTTTATGTACATTTGCCAAATATTTTAATATAGATCCTTTCTTTCAAAGTAAGAATTTTTTGTGCAGTTTTAGAGCCAATCTGGAATAGATTATTTTTGTTCTCTAGAAAAGGTTCAGGGTATGTTAATCAGAATTCTCTTCAGTGTTAAAGAGAAATGATAAATTGTGTCAATAAATTTAGTTTAACTGTTCACCAGTGTTTTGCAAGTACTGTTGCACATCTCGACAAATCTAAATATCCATGGCTTTACTAGACTTCACATCTATCTCATTTTTTTAATAATTTATGTACAGATGGCTTAGCTTGAATTTTGTTCATCTTTGTGTACTGGCAACAAATTACCTCAGGATGAAGTCCAGTCTTTCCTTGTACAAAAATTCCAATAACACAGAAGTAATCAGAGAATTTGGATTATGATCTGCAGCTTGATCATACTTGTTAGATCTGTGGCCATTTACTTATTTGAAGCTCACTGAACAAATATTACGGTAAATGTTAAGCTTATCTAAAGAAGATACTGGAAAGATCACCAAATGTTTTAAGTGAAAGTACATCCCCTCTGCTACCAATCTGTTTCTCTCCTCTTGAGGATGCCTAGAGGTCTGATGAGTTCTTTATCACCAAAGTCTTTAGAAGTGGTATCTCTGAAAATATATGGGGTAGCTCTGTTGAAGCTGAGAGCCTGATACTGGAATCATTCAATTTGATCTGTGACCTAGGTAATATTAGATTAGCTGCATGCAATTCTGCCTTCTGGCTGTACTATCCACAGATATCCAAGAATATCAAAACTATATTGACTACAGCTGGTAAACAGCTTATGGGATTTCACTGTATTTGTCAATTCCATCCTAGGTAAAGGGTCTGAAGATACCATCTACACAAATGTCTGATCTGTTTTGAATCATAAGATTGAAAAGATCCCATGCCAGCAAGTCCCATCTGTCAAACTTCTGTTTATTGGACCATCAAATTTTTCAACATCTTGAGTTTTTTGCAGACTATCTTCTCCACATTGAAATCAATCTGATTACTACTGAGAAAACAAGCCATTTCTATTGCAAAATAGACAGGCTTTAAGCAGCTTACTTAAATTAAAAGAATGCTCACTTATTAAGAAAATAACACTGCAAATGGAAGTACTACGTATAATACGCAAAATCTATACATTTTCTTATCTTCTGTATGTATACTTTCAAATTCATTTTGCTAATGACTACTCGTGCAGAGAGTACACATGTGCATGACTGTCTGGATCAGGATTGAATATGAAAACGTTAGCACAGAAAAGCCCATAATTTTCTATACTTTGCTATATTGCAGCATAAGCTGTAATAATTTTACAAAAGTCCTGAAAAATACAGAATGTTATTGTTCATATGCACATATATGTGTGATATCACAGAGATATTATTTGCAAATTTTATTATATTTTAATAATACTTTTAAAGATCAAAAGAGAAAACAATAGATTCAAATTACTTTATTGCAACCCAGATCACATAAAATAAAATGCTTCATTCTCCGTAACCCCTAGAAAAAACAAGAAGGATGAATGGGACAACATGAGCTGGATGCCATTCTAAGGGAACTCTAAAAATTTAAATGAGGGCAAAAATTTTGAATTCAGAAC
>VZTU01030004.1:80409-116374 GCA_013400835.1 Zapornia atra | reverse complement strand
GGGGGGCACCCAGGAATCTGGGAAGAAATACAGCCACGATAGGTGACCTGAACTGGCCAAAGAGGGTGTTCTATGCCAATTGCGTCATGCTCAGCATAAATGGGGGGTTGGTGGAAGGGTGGAGCATGTGGCTCCAGGATGCATGGTTTTGGGGATGGCCTGGTTTCGGGGATGGTCTGGTTTCAGGATGGCTCTGAGCTGTACAGTCTGAGTTGTGTGGTTTGGTAAGACATTGCATTGTGCATCACCAGTTTTGTATATTTTGCTGTAAAGTCCTATTGTTGTTATATCACTCTCTCTGCTGTCCCAGTAAACTATCCCTATCCAAATCCATGAGGTTTGGGTTTTTTATGTTTTCTTTCCCTCCCTTTTCTGCACCAGCTGCCCCCACACACATCCTCTTAGAGTGGTTGTGTAGCGCTCAGCTCTCAACTGGGGCAAAACCACGACAGTCCTGTTATTTCCTTCTCCCTGTGCTGACCCAGTAAACTATCTTCATCCCAACCTGCATGGTTTGCTTTTGTCTCTCCATTCTCCATCCTGCCAGGGATGTGGAGTGAGCAGCCACATGGTGTTCAGCTGCCAGCCAGGGCTAAACCACGAAAGTAAAGCATGGACATGGACATCTGCTTTGAAGAGTGAACTCCTTCAGAGGATTTGAAGGATAAGACAGAAACCCAGACATTGTCTTCTGCTCTCTTGTACCTCCGAAATCCAAAAGGCTGTGTTGCTTCAGGGTCTTGACCCTCTATACGATAATGTAATTCAGAAGGGGAGGAGGGGGGAAACTAAGTTATACTGGAAGCAATTGCAGCTGAAGAGAGGAGTTAAAATATGTGAGAGAAACACCTCTGCAGACACCCGTATCAGCAAAGGAGAAGGAGGAGGTGATCCAGGGACCGGAGCAGAGATTCCCTACACGCCTGTGGAGAAGACCACAGTGAAGCAGGCTGTCCATCTGCAGCCCATGGAGGACCCCATGCCATGCCAAAGATAGTAGAGGCATCTGAAGGAGGCTGTGACCCTGTGGGAAGCTCATGCTGGAGCAGCCTCCTGGCAGGACCTCTGGACCCATGGAGAAAGGAGCTTACGCCACAGCAGGATTGCTGTCAGGACTTGTGATCCTGTGGGGGACCCATGCTGGAGCAGTCTGTTCCTGAAGAACTGTACCCCATAGGAGGGTCCAATGCTGGTGCAATTCATAAAGAACAGCAGCCTATAGGAAGGACTTGTGTTGGAGAAGTTCGTGGAGGACTGTTCCCCATGAAAGGGACCCCAGGCTGTAGCAAGGGAAGAGTGTGAGGAGTCATCCCCCTGAGAAGGAAGGAGCAGTCATCACAGTGTGGGATGAACTGACCAAAACCCCTATTCTCAGTCCCTCTATGCCACTGGGGGAAAGGGGACAGAGAAATTGGGAGTAAAGCGAAGCCTGATATCTTAGTATTTAAATTAATTTCTTTACTCTGGAAATTTTGCTTTAAATTGTGGATGCTTGATGATTCTGACCTATGGGTGTAGGTATGTAGAGAGATACGGTGTTAAATGGAAACAAAGTTCAGTAATACTGAAGGATCTTTCAGTTGGAAGAAATAGGACATGCCAATTATTTCTTTGCTAGCTTTGTAAATGTTGTCTGTACATTTATGTTTCAAGGATAAAAGGGAATCTATTGTAGGCGTCTACCTGGGCTTAGTGAACTAATTATTAATTGTGCTCTCAGCGGGTTCAGCATTTATATGGGGAGAAAACAGTCTCTTCTTTGGGCTGCTTGATCTGAAATATTGGACAGTGCCTTGTACTGTCACCACTAGTCAGTTTTGTGAGTACATTGCTCAGCAAAACCATCTTTCCATTGTATTAAAATTTTTTATCACTTAATTATCCCAGAACCTCTCACCTATTGTTCTTTTCCTTTTCCCTCTATCGTTTGGGTTAATTCAGTACTCAGAAAAATGTGGAAAGCTACTGATACTTCTCTGTGCCAGACATGTGACAAATAGACATCACTGAAAACATTCCCACAGACCTGTGCTTCCTTCAGCCAATTAGACACTACTATCTAGTAACTAGTCACAGGATGTAAACAAACATAAGACCACATCATTATTATAGCTCAGTTTCTACTGAGGCTAATTGCTCTTTGAAATCATTAATGGTTTTGTGTAGATAAAGATTGGATTAAGTAAGATTCGATCCTCTGGAACTAAGAACAATGGAAATAAAATCTCTTCCAAATGCAAGCAAAGCAGAGATTGAATTCAGACTTCTACAAAATTGTGTTGGAACTTTTATTTTCTGGTCCTTCCTTCCAGTCTTGCCTCATGAAGGATTGTCAAACAAATTCAGTTCTACCCTTCTGACTCTTCTCTTTTTACAAGCACTCCTCTTCACATGAATATTTACAGGATACCAACACCCTTTCTCCATACATGTTCAGTTGCACTGAACTTTTCTTTTTGCCTTCTTTTCTTTCTCTGTGTACTTGCCCAACTCTTGTTTATTTTCATGCTTCTAAACTGCCATGTTTCTGAGATTATGCAAACAAAAGTATACACCACTCAGGTTCTCTCTCTGAGATGCTTGCTGTTGTGATCCTCTATATATTCTTCTTTAGGTTCCAAACCACAGACACCTAGGAAAAAAAATTATTTCACATTCAGCATATGATCATAAAAGAGGGTACCTATGCTGTGCGGGGTTTAGAACAAGATGAATGCCCGTTTTGACTTCTCATTCTATTGAAGAAAAAAAAAAAAGATCAGCATCGTGTCCCAGTGCCACCTTTCAGTGTTTTACATTCTTTTTAAGAACCTAATCTCAGATTAGGAGGCTTTGCAAGTGTGGAGCATTTATAAATTGCTTAGTTCTTGATGTCCACTGAGGTTAACTTCTTTTAGTGACAAAACAAAGAATGGAGTCCTTCCCTAATAGTTATCTCCCTGTTAGACCATATGTCTCCTGCAGTCCTCATCAAAGCTTCAACTGCAATGGCTAATGCCAACACCCATTTTCCTGGCAAGCCAATTTACCATAAATATGAGTGTACCTCTCCAGCTTGCTCTCCAGCAACACACAGCTTGAGTACACAATCTGGTTCCAGTTTGGTGGACTTGTGTGTGCAGCTTTCTAAAGCTATCCCCTTAGATAGAACATATATTCTCTGAGCCCTGAGACCACTGTCCAGTAAATATTGCTCATGCATTTCAGGTATAGGAATGGGTTATTTGTTCCACAGCACCAACCTGTTATTCAAACTGTGAATTGGCACACAGTTATACTCAGATGTGAACAAGATTTGACATCCATGTTTCAAAATTGCCTCTCTGATTTTGTATATTCGTTTTAGTTGCTTAAATTTACACTGGGACCAGTTTTTACTTGTAAGCATATTTAGTCAGAAGTAGATTAATTTTCTTATTTGTTATTCATCTCTGATTGCTTACGTTTAGGTGGTCACAGATCTTTATGAATTAGCTGGATTTCCTGGTAAGTATATGTAAAAGTATTGAGGAAAGGCGACATTCAGATCTATCTTCATCAATATTTCTTTATGATATTTCTGGATATAAATATGTTTGTTATTTTTACCTGAAGGTCCTTCAGGCAGTCACTGTCCATTACCCTGGACAGAGCTGGACACGAACCATTGTTGTTTTAGAAACTGTTTGCTAAACAAATGCTTTAAAGTGCAATTTGTTTGTTTACACATTGAATAAAGAATTATTGTGTCCATTTCTTTCTCAGTTCGACCTTGTGTAAACTCTCGTGTTCATTTAGATAGCCCTCTTTCCTTGCCCTTCATCTGTCCACTCAGTTGTAGTGAAGTTCCTCTATAATGATAAGAAATATAAATGGTTCACTCCAGGGCAAGGGGCAAGAACAAGAATTAGGCACATGTAAGGATGTTGTATTCCACTTGATTTTTATGATGTAGTCTCTGATTTCTTTGGGGGTGATTGCTCAATTTATACTTTTACAAGAACTGAAATCAAGTGATTACTTTGAAAATATGTCTTGACAGGTACAGCTGTGCAAAATGCAGTCTCCACCATTTCCTCACACCTATTATCTGTAGTTTGTTCTCTTAAAAAAAAAAAAAAAGGCTATCTTCTGTTTAGATAATGATATTTTTTTACCTCTGAACTTTTTTTTTTTCAAACAGAAACCATCAAATAGAGAAAATGGATCTACCTGTAAGTACAGACCTGCACCTCATAAAGCTCAGTGATACAGAGCAGTGTATATCATACAAAATTTTCTAGTCAGGCCAGAACATGACAGGTAATATAAGCCAGTGAACAACATCTGAGACATTTTTGAATTTCTTTTAATAGTTTTATTATTTAGTTGCAATTAGAAATTTTAATAGTACTTCCTTCTCCTTTTATTGTGACATACTTTCTTTTAGAGCTTTATTATTGCCATCTTGTTGATCCCTTTCTGGTCATGGCTCTAATTATAAGATAGAAGTATTCTCCCTTCATTCAATAACTTGCAAGAAAAAGTGATTTAAAGAGAGACACTTAGCATAGAAAACTCATAAACTTCCACCTAAATAAGCAGTTAGAGAACAGCAGATGTTTTTAGATTGCATTGGTAAATGGTGCAGTGTTATAGACCAATCAATACTGTTAATGCTAATTGTAACGCGCTTTTGTCAAAACGATGCTTTTTCTTAAAGTTAATTTCTGATTTATCTCATTTTCCATAGAGTAATTCTGCAAACCTGGTGTCTTTTGCATTTCATGCCTGCTAATGGAAAGCTGGATTCGTTTGGGTATTAATCTGGCTCAAGTATATGAAAACAGACTTTGACGTGCTTGATGGAAAAGTGTATCAGATATTTACAGAAGATTTGCTTCTTACTTTTTCATGGTATCGTGTTTAGTTACTTGGCTTGGTACAAACCAAACAACATTCAAGAACTTTCAAAGTCTGAAGTTCTTGAAATTCTAATCTCATGCACTTGTACAGTCACATAATGCTGTTGGCTTTGGAAGCTTAACTGTTGAATTAGAAAGCAAATTGGATTTTTTGCTATAGAAAATAGCATGAATTTTTTGCCATTTCATTTCTGAAATACTTTAATTTAAAATATGTGTTTCTAATGTGTTGTTTAAGCTCTGTCATAAGATCTTTGGAACAGAAGCAGTGCTGCATTTTCATTGTGTACAGTACCTAGGAGAGTGGAGCATTTTTCAACATGAGAGTGCTGCTGCAATCTCAATTGTAGCTGTTCTGTGAAGTAAAATGGTTGCTTTTTAAATAGGTCAGTTTATCCTATTCTGCTCTTCTGGTGTCTCAAATGCCATTTTGTTGGCCATTTTTTTGTTCATAATACAATACAGTACAAAATGCAGTAACATGAAAAAGGGGCTCACATGAAAGACATAAAAAGAGGCAAAAAAGATCCCAAGACAACTGTGATAATGAAAGCAAAATGTAATTAAGTCATTAAAAATATTAAAGACCTACTATGTTTATAAGGTATCAATATTTTCTTTCATCTACAATGCTGAATATGGTAGATGTCACATTCTGCAACACACAATAAATCAACCCAATGCAGTTTTTCTGGGCCTGTATCAGTCTAATGCTTGGCCCATTCATTTGGCACACTTGTATTTTGTACACACACTTTTATTTACATCTGCTCAAACAGCTCTCTCATTATTAAAGTCCAACATTTCACAAGCTGTGTAACAGCACATTTATTTTTTCCTGATAAATGCTTTCAGAATGCTTTCTTTTCTGTCCTCTTTTCTTGGAAGAAAATACTATTATGTAAGTGCCTTCATCCATACAGCAACTACAGAAATAGACAGTATTGTTTTGACTTTGATATACTCCTTGAAAAATGAACTGGTTGGGAAAATCTCAAACATAACTACAGACTGGGTGGGGAATGGATTGAGAGCAGCCCTGAGGAGATGGACTTGGGGGTCTTGGTGAATGATAAGCTCAACACGAGCCAGCAGTGCACACTTGCAGCCCAGAAGGCCAACCATATTCTGTGCTGCATCAAAAGCAGCATGACCAGCAGGTCAAGGAAGGTGATTCTTCCCCTCTACTCCACTCTCATGAGACCCCACCTAGAGCCCTGCCCCATGGCCAGCAGTACAAGACGAACAGTACAAGCTGTTGGAGTGAGTCCAGAGGAGGGTCACAGAGACAATGAGCAGGCTGCAGCACCTCTCCTGTTAAGAGAATTGAGCCAGCAGAAGAGTAGGTTCCAGGGAGACTTACTGCAGCTTTCCAGTACCCAATGGGGGTCTATAAGAAATTTGGAGATGGACTTGTTAGAGGTGCATGTAGTGATAGGAGAAGCTGAAGAAGGGTAGATTTAGAGTAGATATTAGGAAGGAATTCTTAACGAGAGAAGCTGTGGATGCCCTATCCCTGGCAGTGTTCAAGGCCAGGTCTGATGAGTCTTTGGGCAATTAGGCCAAATGGAGGGAGTCCCTGCCCATGGCAGGAGGGGTTGGAACTAGATGGTGTTTAAGGTCCCTTCCAACCCAAACCAGTCTGTGACTCTATGAAAATATTATTCTGGGAAGGCTGCTGGTCTGACTTTTTACTGTTGCTTATACAAACACTAGCTCTGACCAAGGAAAGCTCTTTCTCATACTCCCATCACCAGTCTGAAAGCATTTCATTAGCCTAATGAGGGCAAAGATGGGCAAGAGTTAACAGAGCTGATTTGATCAGCAGGCATTGCAGTTGTTCTTGCCTGAACAGTGGTGGACAAATACAGATTGTATACTGACAGGCAGGTCAACTCCTAATTTCAGAATGAAGGAAAAGAAAGGTTCAGTTCAGATTTTCACCTGACTTTTTAGCACTGTGGTTCCCTGTATTCCCTTCTGAAATCTTTCTTAATGCATTCTGATGCTATTTAGATTAAAAATGTCATTCACATTTGGATACAGCTAAACCTCCAGTGTCCCTTTCTGCCAGTGTTCAGTTATCAAAAGCATAGCTTTATTGACTAGGGTGAAATAGGGCTTTCTTATATTGCTAGGATTATTGGTAAAATGACCATCTGCTATTACTGGAATTGCCTCCCTTTGAAGTACTGAGAGATACAGCACGAAAGTTGCTCAATAGTTGAAATCTACAATGCATTGATAGACAATTTTTCTCTCTTTTGGACTATACCAGACATTGTAAGCCAGAAAAGGGCTATTTTGTCCCACACCAGGGCTTCTGGGCAGGCAAAGTTGTAGGGAATAGCAGCTGTTGAGTGAGGTACAGTAATCCTGAGACATGTTTGTTTGGAAAGTCTCCAGATTACTCTTACTGTTTTAAAGCCTGAGATCATCAAACTTGAGACCAGGGCTAAACAGAGCTCCCTCCTCCCTCAGATGGTAAGGACAAGTTGTTCTTTTCTGTCAAGACACAGACAAAGACCACCCTTTAGACTCCTACAGCTGGTCAACATGTCATGAAACTCTTGTGTCCCTGATGTGGCCTCTCTGACCAAGGGGAAGAGTAAGCAAACCGGACCCTCCACGTCCCTGCAAGGAGAAACACTGGTGCAGAATGAGGAAGTGGGGTATGAAAACTTGCTCCATGCAGTTTATGTTTGGAAGGCTGTGCTGAAAGTCTGAGTGGGTTTAGGAGGAAGGAGTTTAAGGGCCAGAAAATTGTGTCAGGGTTACATCTAGAAATCTCTTTTTTTTCCTACTTCAGGCCAAATTTTACTGTAGATGGGGATGCAAAGTGAGGTACAAAGCTTTCGTTCACAGAGCATGTTATTGGTTATACAGATGATCACCCATTCACAGTCTGCCAGCAACATATTTTATACCTTACATATATATCTCTTACATAACCCTTACACATATCCCTGCATGTACCAACACTAGTGACATAAAGGGACAGATCAAAACCCTTTGAATCTATGCCAACTAACTCTTGACTCAGTTTTCAGACAAAATTACATATTCTCAGGCCACTCTATACCAGTGTAATCCTATTTAAATTATATATTTGCCATGATATTTTCTGGAATGGGGACAGATCCTGAGCACACCTTCTTGAAGTCAGAGAGACAGTTACCATCAAAACTTTATCATTTCCTAATAACAAAGTTGATTTCTGTGCTTTTTGTCAGGAAGATAGTTTCTGAAGTATTTCAGGATTCAACAGAGATTAAATTAATCTAAAAACGATAGAATGTAATAGAGGATTATACTATCTCAGTGATGCAACTTCACAGCAGTCACTTCTTTTCAGACTCTAGGTTTTTTCAAAAACCCTGAAATGCCAGCATTTTAAAACAGTTTTCTGAAAGGAGTAAACACACAGGACATCAATGACCTTAACTCTTCATATGAATCTTTGTCTACTGTCTGATCTTGGCAGTATAGTGACAAGCTACTTCATTTTTACCCAAGTAATTAAATATTATTTCAGCCTTTTCAAGCTCAACCTAATGATAGAAGATTGCATCTAGGATGAGAGACTGTGTGGGAACCTGTCAGAGATGCTTTGCTTTCTTCAAGAATATACAAGCACTCAGTTCCCAGAAACATGCTAACTAACCCTTTTTTCCCAGCAGCAGCTTGTTACAGAGAAGTTTTGCTCACAGGGCAAAACCACTGACGTGATGCTTATACCTGCTATTGTTCCTATTCTGGCCAAACTGGTCCACGACTGCAAAATCCTCATGAAGATATTTTCTGTGAAGGTTCCCTGAGGAAAGTGGGCAGAGAGACTTTTGACAGCATCAACCTCCTCTATTGTTCCTTCATGGATATATATGTTTCTCACAGTTGGAATTTCAGAGTTCAAAAATAAAGTAATAGTAGGATAAACTGATGTTAATCTCCATAGGCCCCATTACCTCAACAACTTGCTTAGTCTCTAATGTGTGTTAGCAGGGTGCAGGAGAGCTGGCTATAGTGTTAGCTTGGCTTCCTGTGTATCTTTTAGTCTTAGCAGCTATGCAGGAATGCCAACATAACTCAAAGGTAATTGTTATGCTATGATAATCAGAATTGCTGCACTTTGTCAGCTCATTAGGAAGGCAAATATCTCATTTACAAAGGAACTTTTTGGCTCATGATTAAAGTACAGGACTAAAAGTCAGTTACCTAAGATCACATTTCTGTCTCTGTAGAGATTGGCGTTTTTCTATGGCTCTAATTTTTGTTTCTGTGAAAACTCTGATTCACCACACCATGCCTCAGTTTCCTTTCAGGTACCACGAAGATAGTATGTTGGAAGCTTTTGATTGACAAATGTAATGTTTGTCCAGTGCTTTGAGGTGTTTGAGATAAAAGGATCTCTTGAAGTGCAAATTACAGAGGTAAGCATGGCTGAGATGGAAGGGACCTATTCCTGTGTCAGCAGTTGCCAGTCTTTTAACTGTTTGGGGATTTTTTTGTGAAACCCTATCTGACAGCAGTGGCTAATGTTCTTTTTAATTTCATTTGTGGGGAGAGAGCTTTGTTTTCCTAGGAAGTCATTGATTTGTTTCCTTTCCCCGATAGGAAACTTATTTAAGGAACACTATCATTGGGACATGTAATACATATTGTATATGAGTACTCTGGGTAATGTATTGATACTGAGGTAACTTTGCTGCATGGAGGTTAATTTCAGCTCATTTGGGTCAAGTAGTTAATGCTTAAGCTCAAGTGCCTAAAGCTCTATGTATGCAAGGTCTGTATCTATCTGTACGTCAGTCAAAAGTCCTTGTTTGTAAAGGTGACCTCAAGATGTACAGTTCAATTACCTTTGTCCCTCCTAGGCTATGTCCTTTCTCAGGTCATCAGCTACCACCTTTGTTGGATGGGATCCTCTTACTCCCTTCACAAGAGAGGTTCTAGGAGGAAGTTGTTCAGTGATTCCCTCTTTCCAACTTAGACATTGGGAGTTTAGTTTGCTGCATATGCACTGTGCAGGAATAACAGAAGTGAGTCAAGGGGCTTGGTAGTTAGACACTTCACATTATCCTCTGCCCTCATAATAGCTTCTGTTTCATGGATAGATTCCTTTGGCATTACCCCAACACAAAAGAAAATTATTATACCTACAGTAACTCTTCAAAAACTGAAAAAAAAACCCCAGATATTTTAAGGGGAAGGTCTTCATTAAGCTTTATGAATGAACTCTTCATTTTTTAGAGTTTACACAGCATTAGAGGGAAAAAAGACTTTATAAATCAAAAGGGATTTCACATCAGGGCAGAGGATATGTAAATTAGTCTTAGCCTGTTTTATCAGAGGCTTTTTCATCAGATATGCATGATGTTGGGAGAGGTTGGCAACTGAGGGAAGCTATTAGTCTTGCATTCTTTTTACTGTACCATATCTATTTTTGAGAAAATACCTTTGATTTAGGTACATTATTTTGAAGAAATAACTATAATTTATTAACCTTTTTTTTTTCCAACAATCCAATGATGAGTGTCTAAGTGTCCATGTTTCAGTGTACCCATAGTCTTCTAGCTATAAACCAAACAGGCTTATACATTCTGCAGAGATAAGTTCAACTACATGGGCTTCATGTGCCTTCTAGTTAGAGGTCAGCACCATGTAGGAATAAGTCAATAGGCTATCCTTCAAGTTCACAGATTATATTGACTTCTCACTGTCATATTTGAAAGGTGATAACTAATATTGTGGTGATTTCACCCTGGTTGGAGGCCAGACATCAACCAAAGTCACTCTACCACTCCACTTTTCAGCTGGACAGGGGAGAAAATATATATTGGGAGGCTTAGGGATATTGACAGGGAGAGATCATTCCACAATTACTGTCATGGGCAAAACAGACTCAACACAGAATAAAGGAAAGAAAACTCTCTAATTTGTTACACTACACTGCACACACACTGAGACCAGAGTCGGATCAGAATCACAGAATAGAATCATAGAATGTGTAAGGTTGGAAGGGATCTTTGGAGGTCATCTAGTCCCATCCCCCTGCAGTAAGCAGAGACATCTTCATTAGATCAGGTCTCTCAGAGCCCCGTCAAGCCTGACTTTGAATATCTCTAGGGTTGGGGTTGCCACTACCTCTCTGGGCAACCTGTTCCACTACCACCCTCATATTGAAGAACTTTTTCCTAATATCCAACCTAAATCTATCCTTTTTGAGTTTCAAACTGTTACCCCTTGTCCTAACGCTACATGCCCTTGTGAACAGTTCTTCCCCAGCTCTCTTACAGGCACCTTTCAGGTATCGGAAGGCTGCTAGAAGGTCCCTCCAGAGCCTTCTCTTCTCCATGCTGAACAAGCCAAACTCTCTCAGCCTGTCTTTATAGGGGAGGTGCTCCAGGCCTTTGATCATTTTTATGGCCCTCTTCTGGACACGCTCCAACAGGTCCATGTCCTTCTTGTGTTGAGGGCTCCAGACAAGCCAAAGAGAGAGGTACAAGCAGATCTTGTACACAAAATGCAGCTGCCACCCCCCTTTTTTTTCTCCTAAATGTGACTCCCAGAGGCGCTGTGACCATCGCTGATGGGCTCAGCCTTGGTCAGCAATGAGTCTGGTCTTGAGCCGGCTGGTGTTTGTTCTGTTGGGCCTGCAGAGAGCTTCTAGCTGCTTCTTGCAGAAGCCACCCCTGCAGCCCTCGCTTCTCCACCAGAATCTTGCCATGTAAAACCACAAAAAATATGTGCAGCATTCACTTTAAACAATTCACTGAATATCACTGTCTAGAATAATTGCTCTCAGTTATCAATATCTCATGGAACCAGTGATTTCCTACTTATTAACATAAAACATTGAACTCTCTTACCTCTGTACACCTAGAATTTATGAGGAGGTGTTCAATTCTCAGGAATCTGCCTTAACCTCAAAAAATGAGAGAGGATTTGGGTCCAAGAAAACTCAAAGACCACTATATTTCAATGGAAACAAACAGGAGCAGAGACAAGATGCCTGGTATCCAAAGGAAATTTGTCATCTTGTTGAATTATTTTCAGCTGAAGCATTCTGCCACTCAGAACATACATAATGTGCCTACATGTTTTATTGTTGAGTAATATCTGCAGCTTTTCCCTAGTAGAGGGGACAGTAATGAAGATTCTTCTTTACTTAGTTGCTTCTGTAAAATTGGGTAAAATACATCTCTACATTTAAAAATGGTAAGAGGGACAGAAAGATGTGCATGCATACTTATACTTGCACACATTTTGATCCTAAGCACTTCATAATCTAAGGAATCCAGGCTAAAATTGTATCTTAACAAAAAGTGTTCTAAAGCAACAATATGATCATTTTTATGGAAATACAAAATGTGGGGGTTTTTTCTAATCTCTCCTGAAAAGCTCTAAGTTGGTGTGAAGATAAGAAGCACTTCAGGAACACTGCGCTGCCATCCAGTGAGACCTGAACAGGCTGGAGAGCTGGGCAGGGAGAAACCTAATGAAATTCAACAAGAGCAAGTGTAAAGTCTTGCACTTGGGGAGAAATAACTGTCTGTATCAGTACAGGCTGGGAGATGACCTGCTGGAGAAGAGCTCTGTGGAGAAGAACCAGGGGGTCCTGGTTGATGACAGGTTGGCTATGAGCCAGCAGTGTGCACTGGTGGCTAAGAGAGCCAATGGGATCCTGGGATGCATCAGGAAGAGTGTGTCCAGCAGGTCGAAGGAGGTGATCCTCCCCCTCTACTCTGCAGTGTTCAGGCCCCACCTGAAGTACTGTGTCCAGTTCTGGGCTCCCTGGTATAAAAAAGACAGGGATCTCCTGGAGAGAGTCCAGAGAAGGGCTACGAAGATGATTAAGGGCCTGGAGCATCTCCCCTATGAGGATAGGCTGAGTGAGCTGGGACTGTTTAGTCTGGAGAAAAGAAGACTTAGGGGGGACCTAATTAGTGTTTATAAATATCTTAGACATGGGATGCAGGGGGAATTGGCCAGCCCCTTTTCAGTGGTCTGTAGGGACAGGACAAGGGACAATGGATGCAAGTTGGAGCACAGGAAGTTCCACACCAACATGCGGAAGAACTTTTTCCCAGTGAGGGTGTCAGAGCCCTGGGACAGGCTGCCCAGGGAGGTGGTGGAGTCTCCTTCTCTGGAGATATTCAAGACTCGTCTGGACGCCTGTCTGTGCAATATGAGCTGGGGAGCTGCTTTGGCAGGGGGGTTGGACCCGATGATCTCTCGAGGTCCCTTCCAACCCCTACGATTCTGTGATTCTGTGATTCAACCTTCCGTTGTCCTTCGTTGCCTTGAGAGCACACAAGACCATAGCATAGAAGATTTGGTCAAGTACTCCCATTTTACCAGGCCTTGTTCAGAGGCAAAAAGTGTAAGACTGTTATTATTCTATTTTGCTTTTGCAAACTCTAGTAGGAAAAGTCAGCACTGTTATGAAATTCATTATAATCACAAGTGTCAGTGTGTCTGGAGTAACTGTGGAAACTGTTGAGTCCTCCAGGGGATGTTTATTTCAGTTGTTTCATTTGTTTTAGCTATTTAGATTGTCCCTTGTCTGGATTTCTTTCTCTATTTGCTACACCTTCAAAGCAAATACATATCTCAGAGGCCTAACAGCTGACAGCTCTCTTGGGCTTAACAGGGGAAACATATTTTTCTCCCCAACCCCCTACCCAGTGAATAACTTAAATGCAGTGCTACGCTCTTTTGCATTTTCATGTTTCTAGCTATATATAAATAAACCAGATGCAAGTTCTTCAGAGCAGGGTTCCTGTCATTTTGCATTTGTCTGTAAAGCACCTTAGTATTTATCTTTGGAATTAAACAAACAATTCAGTCTTATGTCTGATAAAGCACAGCAAATAATAACGATTAATCAAAAAAAAAAAAAGTAATCTTCAGTCTAGCTTTAAGAAATATCTCCAGCTGTCTTAGGATTACTAAAACCTGTTTCTTCTTTCCATGTAAATGAGTTGTTTACAGATACTAAATTTAAATCACCCGTGATTTTCGTAGATTTTTTTTTAAGGGTTTTTTAATTTTCTGCTTTAGAATGATCCCAGCTACTCTTGTAACCTTGGTGAGTAGGTGAATTTTTTATTCTTAGCCAGCGAGATATTTATTTCAGTGGTGTGTTCCGATATCTGTCTGGGATTTGTAGGATTTTATGTTTAGTTACACTGTTCAACTACAGGAGTTTCCTTGAGACCGTCTATCTTCAGGCAATTAACACAGTCCTTCAGTGTTTCCTTAGCAGCTCCTGAAAGTGTTAAGAAAGAATGCTACCTGATTTATATTTTTACCAAGCTGTTACATGACCATATTTCCTTCCAGTACATCAGTAAAAGCTTATAAAGACTGAAGGATGCAGAAATTCATGCATGCAATAAGAGAATTTAACTCTCTTGGTAAGGGACAGCTTTATTTTGCTCTTGCATTCTCTAATAAAATTGCTGTGTGCTTCTGAATGTGAAAATGATGTAACCAGAGACAAAATTTGCATTTATAAAGCTTTAGTTGGGTGTCGTTTGTACCTTGTGCTGATATATCTGTATCATATGTGTATGTCCTTGCAGGTGAATACTCTACATAAAGTCCAGTATGTATCTGTGATAAATTGAGGACAAAGCCTACTTCTGCCAGTCCAAAACCTGAGGGCAGAACCAAATCTCTCTGTGACTGGCACCAAATAATGCCATATATACTCAGGGTCACATCAAGCATCCTGACTGCACAGGGCAGATTTCAAATGTCATTTTGAGCTAGTAGACTCAAAATCAGCCTTGTAATGTATATAATTCTTGAGATACTGTGTCTTTCGTTATGTATTTCTTCCAGACAGATACAAGTACAGTTCTAAGATACACAGGCATCTAAAATGCAGCCTTTGTTTAAGTAAAATCACAAAAGATTCCTCTGTTGGTCAAATATCCAAGTGCAGTTCTTAGGAAGGCAAGGGTACTCATAACTTCTCATTTATTGACAAATTCTGAGCAGCATAGCTCATAGCATATTTTCATCAATATGGGAATCCATCCAGTTTTATATTTTGAATGTTTTTTTCTCTTTGCCAATTCCATTTTTAAGCAGAAGTTCTAATTTACTTAAATACCTAGAGCATTTGGTTGTGGGGTTTGTTTTTTTCTATTTTTTAATACTGAACACTATTTCCTCCTGGTACCTGCCTTGATAAGTAAAACTGACTGCTATGAAATGGCCGGTTTATCTGCTTTAGAGAGAGAGTGAGAAAATGCATCTAGTTTACCTGTAAACTTTAATTTTTCAAGTAGTAATATACCCTGATTTAGGTGACTATAAGATAAAAAAATGATCTAGAAATAAAAATTGAGACTGATACCAAAGGAGTTGTGTTTGTTGTTATTAGGTGAAGATTGCCAGGCTCCATCATGCTGAGAACATTGTTTATCTGTTTAGAGCATTGCTTGACTGAAGGCAAAAAATTTGAATGAACCTGGACGTATCAATTAAAAAAGATTATTTTGCTGTCAGTGGCTGGGAAAGCTGGCTGCATTCCAGCCTGCAAACAGATTTCAATGGGTATTATCAAACACAGGAATTTAGGAACTTTTCAGGAAACAATGTTTAATTTTCTGCTTGAGGACAGAGCTTCAGTTTTCAAGCTGCTATTCACTGGTTTAGCATGACAGACAGGGTGCTCAGGCCCCTGCCTAAACTGTGTGAGCTCTGCACTTGCTGCCCAAGTCTGCATAGCTTACAGAATTACTGGGACAGGCTACAGCTACATGCATACTTTTCCAGTTCAGCAGCCCAAGGAGATCACAGGGACAACGTTCATGGACCTGGGAGTCATTACATCCCTCTCTCATCAGCCTGCCTTCCTTGTGGTGTGACAACACAAGCTTTCTTGTACCAAGCTCAATCCTTAGCCCACCTTCCCCACTTCCTTCTGCCAGCCCCAAGGTGTGGGCTGCCACTACTGCAATGTGGAAAACAAGTTGAGATGTGCAGAAACTGGCTGTCACCCTCTTGCTTCCTCTTGCTTCCTCTTGCCCTCTCAGTATAGGACCTAGTGCTGACGGTAGTACTGCTGGTGGGGTCTCTAGCCCTTTTCATAACAGGATTGTCTTGGTGAGAGCTAGCTGGAGAAGTGTAAGGCAGAAGTATGGCATGACCCAAGAGGGGGATGGTGAAGATCCCACTGCCTTGCTCCTCGAACCCCATTTTATTCCTCTATTTTTGAGTCCACTGAATATGTTCTCTCAGTAATTGTTCAAGTTGGTTACCTCGCCATTGAAAATCTCTGGACTCTTCAGGTTTTGTAACTTTTTCAGCAGTCCTATTGTACCGAGGTCTTTTATTTTCTTGCCACTTAGATTTAGATGCCTGAGGTTTGAACGCTTTTTTGCTAACACTTCCAGTCCTCCTGAGAACCTGTTGTCACTTAGCTCGAGTGTCTTAGGTTTGTTTAACTTTGGTAAGTTTGCAACTGAGGTTAAGCCTACGTTGATTGTACTTAAGAATTCCAGCTCTTCAAACTCATCTGTGAGGCCTTCGATTTTGCCTTTTTATGACCTAAAGAATGAGTTCTTTAACATTTGAGGGCAACCTGTTCCACAGGTCTAAGTGGATCCTTTTCTTCATATCCATGAAACTTTTGTATGGGCTCCTGGCAAGAAGAAAAGGAGGGTATAGACCCTAGCCTCTTAGGTAGTCGCCTTTCCCAGAAACACTTTTTTAAAGGTTTTTTTTGATAACCCCAAGGTGGTGAAACTCAGTTCTGCCTACAGAACTGAGGAGTCTTGAACCAAACATGCCAACTGATAAAATCCATAGTTTCTGGCAAGCAAGCAGTGAGTTAGTATTTACATTTCTTTTCAAGCTTTTCAGTTTGCTCCTGCAGGTCATAGGAAAAAAAAATCCTTTAAAAAATCTCATGTATTTGCACATCTAAATCCTGTTCTCAGAAGTAATTTAGGAACAAAACGACACTAACCTCAAAGAGACTTATGATTCAAAATGTCTGACCCTTTTGAAAATGGGCTTTAGTTTCTACATCTAGTACTTTTTGGAAATCTAAACTAGGCAGATCAGAGTCCAAGGCATGTTTGGAGAAAAAACAGATTTTAAAGACTACAAGGTAAATGTATTGATAAACATGTACCGTAAATATACAAAGTAATTTCAGTTTTTCTTACAGCTGTCTGTGGAAATGCTTTCCTTTTTTAAAAAAGAACATAAAGTAAGTGTTCATCAAGTGTTCATAATAACCAATGCTTAGGACCCTTAAATGCTGAAAAGGAAAAATAATCTCCTACTGAAAATTATTATCAGCAGTCACTTCTGAGCAGTTTTTCCACTGTACATGCATCTTTGCTAAAGTTATTGAAGTGATGCCCACCCAGGATCTATGGAAATAGCAACTAATCAAACACTCAAGAGAGGACATTTTTAAGGAAAAAATAGGCTTCTTTCTATTCTTTTCTTTCAAGTCAACAACTCTGGATAAATACGGGGAAGTGATATGTCTCTTTACCTTTTCTCTCAATAGTTTCCACAGTTTTTGAGACTTTTCATTGAAAAAAAAAAGGCATTACAAACCAAAGTCTGGGGGGGTTTCAACAGCAAAAGGCTCACAAAGCAAAATCCTTTTTGTCCTGCATAACCTATAGTGTGTGCACTAGCTTGTCTGTTATCAGTGCAGTGCACTATGCGACTGCAAACAGTAATACAATCAGGTTTTCATTTATATTAATGTGACTAAGCTCTGTGTTTGATCATGTTAAAAGATATGCACTTTCTAAATGTAATTCCCATATATTAATATATTACCTACAAAAGGCCATTGTTTATGTTCTGTGACTCACACGAGGATTCTGAATGAAATTTTATCAGTGAGATTGGTAAATATTCTCATTTAGTTTTAGATTAGGAGATTTTTTTAAAAAATAGAATTCACATGAAATCTGTAAATTACCATCAGCAGCAGATTTACTACCAGCATCGCAAGACAAAAGTCATCATTATGTATAAAGCCAAATCCCATAGTCCTGTTCAGGAATACATCCATTATTATTGAGTGGAAACTGAACTTTGCATTCCTACTATAGAGAAATTGCCTTCTTTATGCACTGGGAACTTTGGCAAAATAAAATCTAGATCTCAGCACTGTGGCCCAACATGATCTCTATATTACAATTAGGGATGTGCCAGTAATTGATTTTCCAGCAGGTAGTAGTCATAAAGCTGAAAGCAAGCAACAGACTTTTCACCAGTAAAGCAGTGGTTAGAGAATATTCTGAAAATGCAGACAACCTGACTCAGTTTCTTCTTTTGCTTGGAGGGACTTGAACACTTATTTCCCAAAAAGGTCCATTTGGCATTTGTTGTTAATTGAACAGGAGCTGCAACTGAGACTTAGATGCAGGTACTTACCTCTGAGATGTCCTGTTTTCTGTTAGCATAACCTTGTACTTTTCCTCACCAGACAATTTTTTTTTTTTTGTAAGGTACTGGCACTGGTTTCAAATCCCTTCAAAGAAAGGAAGGAATTTAACCTGAGCTTAACCACATTCTAAATAATTGCCCTCCCCACTGAGGTATGATGTAGAAGTGGATTACATGCACACATTTATTGCCATCTAGCTCTCCTGAGAACATAGGAAATTGCATTCTTCTAGATACTTCCTTACAATTTCTTTTCACACAGCACAGATGCTAAATTAGTAGTGACTGGAGCCCTGTTAATAAATTGGAGCTCTATTCCCATTGACTTCAAAAATGCATCTGAACAGCATTTTGTATTAATGTCACTTGTCAGAGAATGAAAAGATACTGATCTGATTGCTTATCAATACCCTGTAAACCTCCACCATTTACAGGTAGAGATTATCCTGCCTGTCTTGACAGAGTTAGAGGCTTTAAGAGGCAAAACTAGGGGAACAGAGAAAGCTACAGGAGATGGAAAAGAGACAGTATTACACCATGTAATTTCTCTCTGGATAAGTTAGTTATTGAGGAATGGTTTAGCTAGTCTGGGAAATTTTAGTCTGCCAAGCTAGACCTAGTTTCAGAGCAGCGAGTGAAGCCTTAAAGATGGCAGGGTTTACTGAGAGTTAAGATGAATAATAAGTTTATACCAGCAGCTGGATAGGAGTCTCTGACAAAGAAAGGGGTGCATAAACTGAAGGAAGCAGATTGCATGTACTGGGCTGACTGGAATATATCAAAGCTTCAAGGAAGGTTTACTGTGAGGGGGGAAGGGAATATCCAAAGAAGGTTATTTTATTTTTAACTCTCTGCTCTGCGTGTGTGCACCTTTGAAAAATGCAGTGCTTTGTTCTGAAAAAGCCATCCTGAAAAAGCTTCCGTCAGCTCAGTAGTCACAAATCCCTGAAGGAAGAAGGGTTCACAGATGCCAGATGCACTTGTCATGCTACCGGAGTGGAGAAATGGGAATGTCTGGCCAGTGATCCATTTCGGGTTTCGTCTTCTGAGAGAGTGTCCTGGTCACTGACTACATGGAAGAAAGATGGAAACAGTCCAAAGGGAAGCTCTCCCAAACACGATGATGTTCAGAGTTGTTCAGTGACCATTTTTAGCTGGTAACAAAAAGAGCCAAAGAAATCTCTGTCCCCAGGCACTTGTTCTACAGTTACTAGCCCATCAGTTTTGCAAACATTACTTTTACTGGAGCTGCACAGTAACCTGGAGCAGCAAAACCATCAGGATGAATAGAAACAGAACAACCTGGACTGAGAACTTCCTTAAATCTCAGTTGGTGGTCTCCTGACCACCACATCAACATGGCCGCTCTGACTCTACAAGGAGGGAGACCGACCACAGTGTTAAGATCTGAGGAAACAGCTAAATATGGGGAAAAGGGTGGGCACCCTTTCAGCCCTATCAGCCAGTGTGATTTACACACCCCTTTGGTGCTCACATAGCTCACAGTGCTGGCTATGTGTTGCAAATTGTTGCATGTTCTTCTGAGTTACCATATGTAATGGTTGATGCTTTGTCAAAGGTTTGGGAAGACGCAGTTAAATGAGCAGGGGGTCAGCGTGGACACAGGTTGGATTTTGTCAAGTTTTCTTTTTCTGAAAACATATCCTCCTGATTTTTTTTGCTTGCATAGCCCAGATCAGCAGTTCTGTTTACAGAAAAGCTCGGAATAAGAGAAATGAACAGTTCAGAGGTAATTAAAATCTTATTCTTAAACACGGGTAGGGGAATGACCTGGGATGTACCTTTTATATTATATGAAGTACAACATAAAACCAGTGAAGCAGTATCAGATGGCTCTTTGACAACATATTATGTGGTGCCACCACATCACTGAAAAAAACTACTGACAATTTTTAAAGGGGATGTTGTGGTGCAGTTTTCCACGAGCTCCTGATTAATATGCTATTGAGTCTATAAATAAGGTGCCAACCGATGACAGTTGTGACAGCATTTCTGCACTTTGCTAGGATGGGACTGAGATCAGTAACTCAGTTCACATAGGCCAGTTATCTACTATCTAACAGTAATGAATGGTGAAAGGCAGGATATGAGTTGCTATTTAGAGAGAAAGTGTTCAGGAAAAAAAAAAAAATAAAAGAGAAGATGAGAATTTCTTCATACAACTTTAGCCATGCTACAAACATACTCAGACAGAAAGATGAGGGAAGTCTCTAAGTGCAAAACAAGCAATAAATCCAAAGATAATAAAAAGCAGCAACTGGCAGTCCAAGGCCACACACTGCATTTCAATATGAGTACAAAAAAAAAAAAATAAAAAGGAGGGAAAAAGACCCAAACAGCCCTGTGATCCTTGGTTCAGGCTTAAGGTAGGTAGTCCCATAGGCCTGTGTTTTTTCCTATTCAAGCCCCTTTTTGACACAGCCTCAGTTGACTTACAATTGAGCACATAAATAACAGCGTAACTCTTTTTTTCTATGTTCTGGATCAGATTCTAATTTTCAGATATCTTTATGGACCTCTGAGAGGTCCACACGGCAGAAATAATGAGGCTGCAGTAGAAATGTCAGTGGAATGAGAGGAACCATTTAACAAATGAAGTCTGTGGGATGCTCTGCTTTAGGAATAGCTCAAACACATGGGTTTGAGTAGACACCTCTCTATGTGCACTTTGTAATTTCTAAGCTCTTTTTCTTTGGGAGATTACTGAAAGTCTATGCAGTCTTCTTGTCTCCAGTAGAAGTAATGAAATGGAGTAGCTTCCTTAAAATTACACCATACAGAAGGAAATCCAAAGCCATTTGAGACTATAAGCAAAACAAATCTCACACAAATTATTGATATACACTATTGAAATAATAATGCCTTCAAGTCTCCCAGACAGTGAGTTTTAACTGCTGATATGTGTTAAGGGTTTTTTTTATGGCAGTTGTGTATCCTAACCAACACCAGTTTATAAAAAGACTTATTCATATTTCAACAGTCTATGTCAATAATTTCTGTGACATTTATTTTGCTTAAAGTTTTGCCCTGAGCCTTCTCTTCTCCAGGCTGATAATCCCCATCTCTCTCAGTCTCTCCTCATATGACAGGTGCTCCAATCCCTTGATTACTGCCATGGTCCTTCACTGGACTTGCTCCAGCAGGTCTAGGCCTGTCTTGTACCAGGGAGCCCAACACTGGACCCAGCACTCCAGATAAGTCTCACAAGGGATGGAGAGAGGCAAGGATCACCTCATCTGCTACCAATGCTCTTTGGTCCACAAGGATTTTCTTTGGTTTCCTTGTTAGTCATAAAAATCCCCATGATTTCCTTTGACAGATCTCAAAGAAAAATTACTTTTTTTTTTTTTTTTTCAGAAAAATTACTCTTTTTTTTTTCAACTATCAGGAACAATAACTTTTGAACTGTAATAGAATGTAAACACCAAATACTAACTTAGGAATTGTCATACTGTGGGTATTGACATGGACTGATATTGGACATCTGTGTTTGGAGGGAGAGTCTGCATTACAGAGCAGCTCGTAACAATTGCTGGCAGGATGCTAAATGCTGATACGGTTCCTAACATGTCCTAATATGTTTACTCCTTGCAGGTTTAGCCCCAAAACTGTACATTTCAGCTTGGTTTTTTTTTTTTTTTTCATCCCCAGTTTTGTTGCTTGACATTATAGCTGGACTATTTTATTAAGAAGATTATGTGCTGACTTACTTTAATTTTGCTGGTTTAGTAATTGCAAGTGCATCCTGTGACAATCCGTTCCACAGGCTGGTCGCACTTTTTTGCTTTGCCTACTCAATCAATCTGTTCTTCTTTATTCAAATTTGGATTTGCTGTCTTTCAGTGTATTTGGATGTCATTTCAGTCTTATCCTGAGAAAAGAAGAAAGAAGATAGCAGTTATCTTGCTTTACACTAGTCATTATTTACACTCTTTATTATTTCTTGCATCCCTTGTGATTTAAATGCTTTTATATGAAAAATTTTATTCTCTTTTAGAGATTTATTTTTTCATGGAGGAATCATTCTTGTTGTCATAAAGGTTTTGTTGTTGAGTATGATGTCAGCAGAATCATTTTATGGCATTTTAGTTGTATGCTTAATGGCTGTATATCAAAGTATATAATCACTTATGTCTGATGATTGACTGATTACTGTTTTCTACTGTAAACATGCACACAGGTATTTCTCTTCACATTTTGCCTTGCCCATGAAACCAGGGGAGATTCTCCTTTTGTTAAAGGAATACAAAAACTGCCTTTTTATCTCTTACTTTTCATAAACAAAAATCCCATTCTGCTCTTCATGATTTCCTTGCTGTTTACCAGAGGGACATCAATTAAAAAGATCAGGCATTATGAAATGTCATTATTGCTTAAAGACTTTAAAATCCATGCTTTTGTGACTCCCTTGTTACCTATTTTCACATAACCTCTTCCAAATTTGCTAAGCTGATACGGATTGAGATAAATTAGATCATTTGTAGCCTAGTCTTTACAGCCAATTTCGGATCAGTAGTCTGTGTGCTTCACTGTGATGAGCACAGCATTGTATGCTGTGATCACTTGCAGGAAGAAATTTCAGATTTACTCTTGGTCCAGACAGTTATTTTTCTTCCCCAATGTAGTTAGTAGTCATTGCTGTCCTCATTTTCTTTCCACAATTGTCAACACTTACCTCCTGTGTGCTGGTTCTGTCCAACTCTTTCTGTGCCACAGAAAATGCCAGCAGGTTTGATGGCAGTGTCCCATACCTCTTTGCATAATTTTAAAAATACATAGTTGAGAATACCCCTGCAGATGCTGCTAGAAAGGATTCTCTGATTCATAATGATGGCAACTTGCTTTATTGCGCTCACATTTCTTGTTTACAAGGAAGGTGGGAATTAATTCATCTTAAATGACAACCTTGTTGAAATATTGTTGAAATATAACCTTGACTTATTTTGCACCAAATAGTCATTTCCAATTTGAGCATCTAATGAGACTCACACAGGGGAGTACATTTGTATTTGTGTGAACTGTGGTTGACTCAGTATTGAAATAACTGCTTGTTTCTGCAGTCTTTAGACCTTAGTTTGGGGCTTAATCTACTTTTTTTTCTTCTTTTAAGAAATATGTATATTGTAGAGTTCAGTTCTGCCTGTAGTGCTCTTTGTAAGAGTGGTAATTCTGCAATGAAAAGTGGAGCTTAAGTAAATCAAAAAGAATCTGAATTTTCATCTGAACTCTCCAAACTACAGTGGTTTTGAATAGAGTCTGCCTTCAAAAACGCCCCCAAGTTTGGCTTTGTAACAGTTGACAAGGTGTTGAGCAGGGAAAAAAAAATGTTGCACGTCAAAATGCCCCTCTGCAACTTGGCAAATGAAAATTCGAGATCAATGTTGGGATTATATTAGGAATCTAGAAAACTGCTGGGTATACTTATAACTTTGCAAAAATTGGGTAACTCCCATCTCAGTCAAGAATCTGGGAAAATAACAGAGCTACAGATGTTTACAGAGACTTGGTCTTAGGCTCTGTTTGCCCAAGACTTCATTGACCCACTTAAAATGGTAAGTCTGGTTTTACTTACAAGACTCCTGCCTGCTTCCAAACACCTGAGGTGCTCCAGGGAATAGGTGTGAATGGACCATCTGTGGTTTGAAGCTAAAGCTTAATTGGTAGAAACTCTTCCATGAGTTTTCTTACAGCTTGTGTGTTGAGCAGCTATTTTCTGCTGGATGGATGATGGCTGCAGTGGTCGCTGTTCAGAGGTGGGAGTAAAGTGTCACTACTTAATGCTTCTGCATTAAGAATTGGTCCACATGCAAAAAAAATGAAGGGGTCAAGAACAGGATTAGGAAGCACAAAATGACCAATAATGATCACGCAGACCAGCTGTTACACCATAAGCCACCAGCTGTTACACCATAAGCCAGCTGTAGTTCACTGACCACAAGCACAGATCCAGTGAAGGAGGTGGAGGAGGTATTCACACTGTGCTGGAGTTAACCTGGTTTACAAAAGTGTTAGCACAGCTGCCATACTGAAACAGACCTATATGGCTGTATTCATATAAAAAATAAGTAACATAAAATTTTACTTTAAAATATAAAATTATGATTGTGTGTCCATATTGTTTCCCCATATATGTACATTTATTACTTTTTTTTAGCCTTCAGATTGTCTTTAGGACATGGTTCAAGCTTGTCTTCACACATACAGCTTGTGAACCTCTTCTCTATTTAAGTTAGGGCTGAAGTACTGAAAAATCACCAAGAGTGATTCAGGACCATGTAGCCCTGTACAGACCAGAGTCATAAAATGACACCTTATGTGAAGTAAATTCTGAGAATTACTTTTTCTGGGAATAGGTATATGCAGTTATAATTTGTTTATGGTCATGAATTCAGGGGAAGATGGATAAGCACCTCAATCAAGTCACCTGAAAAAAAAAAAATCTTCCACAAGTTGGGCATGGTTGCTATTACAGCTAACTTCATCTTAGAACACAGTGCACAATTTACACCTTCAGAAATCAACAAACCAGACATACCCAGGAAATAGATGAACCTCAGTCAACCTAAACCAGCTTGAATACCAATCTCTGATAAACTGTGAAAATGCTCTGACTTCAAGACCATGGGAGCATTTTGCATTAAGAAGACTTAAAATTGCTCCTCTGGATGTGGGCAACTGTACAGCCAGGAATGCAAGATTCCTGTGGATAGCTGGCAAAAAACCCAGCCACCCATCAAACCAACAAACCAACTAACCAAAGCCACAAAACCCAAAAGGCAACAACCAAAACAAACAAACAAAAAACCCCACAAACAAAACAAAAGCCAAACAAACAAACAAAAAAAACCTAAAACATGGGGACACCTTGCACCTTGCACACCTTGCTGAAGTTTTAAAAATCAGTTCAGGGGTTTATGCGTTACAGTTATATTAGACCATGGTTAGATAAAAACAAACAGGGAGCAGACACAAAACCTCCGTATCTAGTGGAGTACCCTTATACTGATTTCCTTTTCATGTCCACCAGATCTAATGCCTTTTGCAATCCTGACAACACAGAAGCCCATCTGAGAACACCCTTCTAGTGACCAAACCTCTGGGGGGAATACATTTCTTCATGTTGAGTTTAGAGTCCAAGAGCCTCACTGGAAGCGAGACCTTTGTGCAGCAGCTTTGTACTCCTGTCATGATGCTCTCCTCCCTTGCCTACATAAAGGGCTGCTTACACTGAATTCTGATCAAGCAGGATAATGGGAACTTGGTCTGCGCCGAACATACAGACACTGTTTTTCACCCCATCACCTCTTCTCTCTCCAATTACTTTCTCCTGTGGACTGAGAAGCAGGTGACAGCACTCCATCACCTCTTTTCCTGCCTCTGACACCCCACAGCAGGCGAGAGAGCTGATGGGCTGGATTATGGGACTAATAGGAGAGGTGAGGCTGCACCACCAGCAGCAGCAGAGGAACATCGAGTGAGACTCAGAAAATACAGAAAAGCCAATAGCCTAGATTGCTGCATTATGCTGGCTGCAGCATTCAGAGAATTTCAGTGAGATCATTTCTTCTGTGAAATGAAATACGGGATCCTCCTCCAGCATATCAGCTTTCACCGCAGATGCACCAGCTCCACATTTAACTGTATTGTGCTGTACTGAAGAGAACTCAACAGTGACATGGTTGTTGATAGGGAAAAGCAGTATGTGAAAATCACTGGCATGAAGGAAATACTGTAAAATAGATTCATCTGTGCTAGTTAGAAATAAGAGTATTTGTGCACAGTAGCTGCTGAGGTGGAATGCGATCTGTGCAGTTCTGCTTTGGTAGCGACACTGGAACGGAGGCAGCATTGGAAGACTTAAGCTTTACAATGTCTGTTCAGAGCATGTCAAACTGATGGAAATAGACAAAATAGGAAGATTGGCTGACAAGAACTAATGCTTCTGAAGAGATCATCCACTGCAGATTCTGCGCCCAAATTAATGGCCAAAATGCCTAAAACCTGGACACTTTGTCAGGGGAGGGAAACAAAAAAATATCTTTTTGTGGTGGGTTGACCCTGGCTGGAGGCCAGACACCCGCCAAAGCTGCTCTATCACTCCCCTTTTCAGCTGGACAGGGGAGAAAATACAGAGAGAGGCTTATGGATTGAGATAAGGACAGGGAGAGATGATTCAGTAATTAGCGTCACGGGCAAAAGAGACTCAACATGGAATAAAATGCATCTACTTTATTATGCAACAAAAACAGAGTAGGAAAATGAGAAGTAAAACCAAATATTAAAACATCTCTCCCCACCCCTCCCTCCTTTGCAGACTTAATTTTATTGGCTCCCTTCCTCCCCTCCCACGCTCCCTGCCATCGTGGCACAGGGAGTGGCAGCAAATGGAGAAATGGGGGTTTCAGTCAGTTCCTCAAGAGTCATTTTCCTTCTTAGCTAGGTCAGGCATTCCTCACACTCTTCCCCTGCTCCAGCATGGGGTCCCACCCATGGGAGACAGTCCTCCCTGAACTTCAGGTTCAGATTAGATCTTAGGAAAAATTTTTTTACTGAAAGAGTTGTCAGGGCCTGGAACAGGCTGCCCATGAAGGTGGTTGAGTCACCATCTATGCTTGTGTTTAAATAAAGGGTAGATCAGGTACTTAGGGATATGGTTTAGCACAGGACAGGAATGGTTGGACTCAATGATCTTAAAGGTCTTTTCCTACATTGTAATTCTGTGATTCTGTGATTTTCTAACATGACTCCATCTCACACAGTCTTCAGTTCTTCACAAACTGCCCCAGCATGGCTTCCATGGGGTGCAGCCCTTCAGGAACAGACTGCTGTAGCACAGGCCACCACGGAGTCACAAGTCTCCCCAGCAAACCTCTCAAGGAGCTTGCTCCAGTATGGGCTTCCCACAGGGTCACACTACATGTGTGTCCACCCACTCCACCATGGGGTCCTCCATGGGCTGCAGCTGGGATTTCTGCTCACTGTCATCTTCCATGGGTGGCAGGGGCACAGCCTGCTTCACCATGGAGTGAGGGGGAATCTTTCTCTCCGGCACCTGGCGTGCCTCCTCACTGGCCTCGGTGTCTGCACAGTTTCTTTTACAATCTCATTGCCTTCTTTGGTGGCAAAAAGTGGCTGCTTGTGGTTTTTTTCTCCTAAATGTGATTCCCAGGGGCACTGTGACGATCGCTGATGGGCTCGGCCTTGGTCGGCAATGAGTCTGGCTTTGAGCCGGCTGGTGTTTGCTCTGTGGGGCCTGCAGAGAGTTTCTAGCTGCTTCTTGCGGAAGCCACCCCTGCAGCCCCCCTGCCCACTACTACTAAAGCCTTGCCAAGAAAACCCAAAATGCTTTTGAACACTTTCTGGAGCCAGGTTGGAAGAGGAATAAATCAGATAGCTTTGAGGAAAACAAAATTCCCGTGTTGTGGTGCTTCAAGAAGATAGAAGTGAGGCATTGCCACATACCAGTGGAGCTGAATGATCTCTACAGCAGATGTGAGCTGCTAGGATCTGTGAAGATACACTGTAACAGTGCAAAGCAGGACTGAAAACTCTAGTATAGGCAGCCCCTGCTCTCTATGTTAGGAGACCTGGTGATAACATGCGAAGTTCTGCGCTTTCCCTTGTGTAATAATAAAAAGGCATAAAATCACATTTATCTTGCTACTACAAGGGGGAAGGTAAAGATCAGCTGCAAGAATGAGAACTGAACTGGGATCTTGTTTGCACTCACAGTCCAGAGGGCAGTACCACCTTACCCATTTATTCAAGAAGAGTTATGGATCTTGCAGGGTGCAAAATGTAGCGTGTATATCCAGGAGGAGATCCAGCCACAAGACCAATTATTATTTGCCTCAGGGTAAAAATAACCTGAAGACCAGTTTAGGCCATCTGGGAATCAGGGTATCGCTTCCCTAGTGTGGTTGAGTGGATGGCATTTTGGTATAAAAATGTGTATATTGTTAATTGGCTGTGAGTTCCTTCATTTAACAAGGACCCTCTCGGGCTACCAAACATAATAAATTGTCCAGGCAGGACCACAGAGGAAGCTGAGAGAGCTTTGAAAGGATCTGACTTTAGTACAAACTCCTGGAGGTGTTTTTGTCAGTCCTGTGCAATGCCACACGGTAAATTAGTAAGGTAAATAGAAGTCAGGAGGTGTATTCATTTTCCTGCTCTGCTGAAAGGTCCACTGTACCTATACTACCTTGCACTGATGTTTGCCTAACCTTTTTCTCAATAATCCTTGTTGATGAGTGTCATGCCTAGGAGTGAAGGTGTAGCTGTTGCCCACTCATTGCCATATATTTTTTATCTTAAAGGGTGACAACTGGCAGCACTAGCGTCTGTGCTGGCTCCCTGAAATGTGTATTTGCCAGGCCCTGAACCTCTTCAGTACTCGTATCGCTGCAAATTGCCTTAGACTGATCTGTCCATTACACAGAGGCAATGCATTCCACTTTATCAGCACCACCATGGTTTGTCCCATGACACTCAGCTCTTCCCATGGAACTAGGCTGTCTTTTTAATGAAACGAATTACAAGTGTAATTATCCAAGCCTCATGTGTCAAGAGGAATAGATACAAAGGTTGAGAAAAAAAGATTACAAGTGAAATAAAATTCAGCTTAACAGTGGGATACATCCCTTGTTGCACTACTGGCCTGGGATGTAGATGGCCTCCTATTTCCCCTCTTTTTAGCAGAAGACCATTATGTTTTAGCATCTGCTGCTTCTCTGCTCCAGAGAGTCATAAATGTCACTAAAATCTCTAGATTTACAGCATTCTATGCATGGTGCACTACCAAAGTGTTCGTTCTATGGCTGTTCAGTGCCCTGCAGAATATTCTCATGTTTTTATCGTTGTATTATTCATTTAATTTTATTATTATATTTTATGGTTAAATAGGAATACATGAACAGATATTCTCTCTTGACTTGTCTCTAAAGGCGGGCTGTTCCCTCGCCTACTTTGGTGTGGGGGCACAGTGGGAACTCCACTGCTTCCATCACAACCTAATGATTTGGTGATACTCAAATTCATTTCTTCTGTGCTGTGAACTGAGAGGGTTGCACCCTGCCTTTCCTTCACTGCCCTCCCCCAGTGGGGTGGGGGAGAGAATTGGGGAAAAAAAAAAGTAAAACTCGTGGATTAAAATAAAGACAGCTGAATAGAACAGAAAAATAAAATAATGCTAATACTGATATTAATATATACAAAGCAAGTGATAGACAATGCCGTTGCTCACCACCTGCCAAATGATGCTCAGCCAGTTCCTGAGCAGCCCGCTTCCCCTGGCCAATTCCCCTAATTTATGTACTGAGCATGACATCATATGGTATGGAATATCCCTTTGGTTGGTTGGGGTCAGACATCCTGGCTGTGTCCCTGACCAGCTTCTCGTGCTCTCCCAGCATACTCAGTAGCAGGGCATGAGAAGCTGAAAAGGCCGTGACTTTGTGTAAGCACTACCTAGCAACAACTAAAACATCAGTGTGTTAGCAGCACTCTTCTTGTACTAAATCCAAAATACAGCGCTATACTGGCTACTAAGAAGAAAATTAACTCTATCCCAGCCAGAACCAGGACAACTCCAAAATAAAGGACAAATCAGAACAGTAGTTTGTTTTCAGGAATTAGAATTGCTTGACAGTGCACTGCTGGATAACCAAGTTCTCCACAATTTTATTGTTAAATTAATCCTTTTAAGTATCACCCTTTGTTGTTTATTAAACAGCATCATGCTTATTTCATACTATGTCTCAAATTTACAGAGTCATTTAAGACTTTAATCCTATTATCCCAAATACTTGCAGGTCCTCATGGCCAGGTACCATCCATCTGTATATTTTCCAAAAGAAATCTCTTCTGTAATTCAACCAGTTCAAAATAAACCTGGCATAGAACGGGATCCATGACTGATCCTTCAGGATCTGGTACAAAATATTCTCATTGTTTTATTAGTGAATGAATTACAACTGCTCACTGTGTGAGGCCTTTTTGAACAGCTATGTAGCTGCCACATAACCATTTCATTACAAAATTACATGGGGTTTTCTAAAAAAAAAAAATATAACCTGGATTAATGTCAGAAGCCCTAGTAAAGTCACAGTATGTTAAAAGAGGTGGCTACCCCTTCTGATTCACCAGATCCCACCAGAGAAATTACATAGCTCTGCCACAGTTCATCATTCACAGCTCTACACTGGTTGTCTGTCCCGGTCCCAACCTTTATGCCAGTGTCTGTCCTTCTGCTCATGGTCCGGGAAGCTGTTGTACGTGGCCTGGAGCTGGTTAATGGTTGGCTTCTGCTCCTAAAAGGGCCCTGTTAGTTTGTTGTTCTCTTCCCCACCATCAAGCCTGCCAGGTGTTACATCAGACCTGACTGTTGTGTGAACATGTCTGAGGAGGTAGTAAGGGTCAGGAATACAACTTTCAGTGCTTGTAAATTGCTATGTAGTAATTTGTTCTTGTACATTACCACACAAAAATTAAACCAATTAATCTTGGTTCCCCAGGATCTCTTTGTTTAATAAGAAAAAGGATATACTTACCTTCTTCTTGATCACTTCCTTGTATCCACAAGTTCTTGAAGACCAGGTAGACTTCAGAACTTACAGTTCAGAATCTGCTCTGATTCTCTTCTTCAGTACCTTAGTAGGCATTTCTTTGAGGAAAGCCGACAAGAATTCACCAAAACTATTTAAGCATTGTTTCTTTATTCTATCCCTCTCTCTCCCTGTGTTTCTATCTCCTTGCTTTAAGTAGCTGATCACACATAATGATTTTTATGAAGACTTGTGAAAATAAAAGAGATTGTTCCACACATCTCTGTACCACTAGTTACAGGTCTCCTCTGTGTAATCAGCCTGCATTTTTCTTTACCTTTTTCACACCTCTCTTTTATTTGTAAAACCTTTCCTAGTTTCCTTTTATGTCCTTTGCTACTTGTAAACCATTCTGGAAATGACCTTTTCTGATTTTATCCCTGCATACATTGCTGCTTCCTTAATACTGCTGTGATCAAATAAAGTGGTAGGCTCTTGCTTGTAGTACTACAACTACAGTGATAATTCTTGTTACCCTTAGGCAAATATGGGAGTCCAGATCTAAAATCCCATCTCTGCAAGATGCTGAGATAGAAGTCTTCAGCACCAGCCTGTTGTCAGGAAATAGCAGGTGTCACAATGAGTGTGATGTTTAATGCTAAAAAAAAAATGGTTTGAATCACCTAGATTATTTATTATTATTATTTCTTACAGATCCAATGTAGACTTACCATACTGCAGTAAAAAAGAAGGAAAAAAAATCAGTCTTAGAAAGTTATCTATTAAATATGAAATGGAGTAATCTCAGCATTATCATTTTCTTAAAGTTGCTGTGATTTTATACATTAGCTTTCCAACACATGAGTACATCTCGACTGAAATGCAGGCAACTCTGCAGTGAAGGGCAATAGCCAGGCAGTCTTTTGAGGAGGCAGAGAAAATGTTGGTGAAGGACAATGGGGCAATCCTTCTTTTCATGAGAAATACGTCACTCATTCTTTAATGTCCTTGCAGAGCAGACAAGGCCTCATTTTTTACAGTCCCATATTATCCTAATAGCTCTCCCTTATACACTGAGTAGTCACTAACAAGGCTACCCCCTGCCCTTTCTTTTTAATTACTTCCAGGTTAATGCATCACATTTCATTCAGGTTGATTTGCCCAGGCCACATTTTTCCCTTCTGGATGCCCATTCTGGCCTCTCTGTGCCTCAAACACTGACAATATGAATATCAGACTCAAAGCAAAAAATATCTCTGCCTATCAGACAACTCTGTAATTTACATTTAGATTTATTTCATTTCTCAGACTCGGCAAGTTACAGAGCTGAGAACGTTTTGGCCTGCAAAACCTTTTTCAAATAGCTGAAGCTGCATTCTCATCCTCTTTTCAAACTATCAGACACCAGGTGCTGACCCAGTCCCATTAACCAATTACTCACACGTCACACAATTAATCTTTCATTGCAATTCGATCAAGTTCATTCTCATCTCCATATTATTCTTTACAATCCCACTGTGTAAAACCTGCACACTTTTTGTCACTGTTCATTTTGCCCTGGTCTGTGCTGCTTCAGACTGGGAAATGAAGTGACTGTAAATGTAATTTATGGAATCATTGGCTGTATGGAAACTCTTTTCAGGCTGACCTGATACGACAGGTTGTAATCGTTTCTTTGGAAACATTCTGGTTTGTCAAGTAGACAGGCTTTTTTCTTTAAATATCCAAAATAACAGATTTGTTTGAGCAGGATTAGGTAGTGTTCAGAGCTCTATTGCTGTCTTATCCTTTGTCTCTTTTGTTTCACATAAACCTTTTTTCTTGCAGCCTTCTGCTCATACTGAGCTTTGGAAAGAAAAGGAAGGAAATACTAGCAGGCAAAAATTAGGTACAGAAATTGAAATCTCCACCCTTACCTTCAGGTATTTGAACTGAATTCAGAAAAACCCTTTGACATAGCTGGGGTGCAGGAGCATGTGCTGCCTCTTCTGACAGAAATAGACCTCTCTGTTCCCATTTCCCTCCCAGTATTCACATGCCATGGGCAGGACTCTGCATTAGCACTACATCTGCTCAGTACAGGGCAGTCAGATATCATGGTTCATTTCAGGAGAGAGAATAGCATGTGCACCACACATCTTGGTGTTAGCATTGCCAGATCGGCTAAGGTGTCAGAGGATAAGTGTGAATACTGTATCATGAAGGGGGGGGGCGGGGAGGGGCGGGAATAAAAGTCCAATTTTCTCAGATGGACAAAGAATTAAAGGGCAAGAAGGGATCTTAAGAGATTGCTTACTTAATCCATTACCCTACTGTAAGGCACATTCAACTCTAGTTATGGAAATCAAGATAGATACTTGAGTAAGCAGTTAAAAGATGTGCAATGTGGGGACTGCACATCCTATGCCAACATGGGGTGAATAGAGTGGAAGGAGGATATACAGTGGAATCACTGCCTTTCTCCATAGGCTAGAAAGTTTTCATAGAATCATAGAATGTGTTAGGTTGAAAAAGACCTTTAGACGTCATCTAGTCCACCCCCCCTGCAGTAAGCAGGGACATCTTCACCAGATTGGGTCGTGCAGAGCCCCATCAAGCCTGACCTTGAATATCTCCAGGATTGGCGCTGCCACTACCTCTCTGGTACCTGTTCCAGTGATCTACCACCCTCATATTGAAGAACTTTTTCCTAATATCCAACCTAAATCTTCACTTCTCTAAATTAAAATCCTTACCCTCATCCTATCACTACATACCCTCATGAACAGGTCTTCCCCAGCTTTCTTATAGGCACCTTTCAGATACTGTAAGGCTGCTATAAGGTGCCCCTGGAGCCTTCACTTCTCCAGGCTAAATAAGCCATCTTTTTATTGTGTTGAGGGTGCCAAAGCTGGACACAGAATTCCAAGTGAGGTCTCACCAGAGCAGAGTAGAGGGGCAGAATCACCTCTCTCGATCTGCTGGCCACACTTCTTTGGATGCAGCCCAGGATGTGATTGGCCTTCTGGGCTTCAGGCTCACACTGGCGGCCCACGTCCAGCTTCTCATCCACAAGTACCCCCAAGTCCTTTTCCTCAGGGCTGCTTTTCAGCACACCATCTCCTAACCTGTATGGATAATGGGGATTGTCCTGACCTAGGTGCAGGACCCTGCACTTGGCTTTGTTGAACCTCATGAGGTTCATTGGTCCCACTTCTCCAGCCTGTCCAGGTCCCTCTGGCTGGCACATCAACCCTCTGGCACATTAACCTCACTACTCAGCTTGGTGTCATCAGCAAACTTGCTGAGGGTGCACTCAATCCCACTGTCAATATCATTAATTAAGATATTAAACAGCACCGGTCCCAGCACAGACCCTTGAGGAGCTTTGCTGGACTTGTAGCCATTGACGACAACCCTCGGGATGCAACTATTCAGCCAATTCCTTATCCACTGAACAGTCCATCCATCAAATCTATCTCTCCAACTAGAGAGAAGGATATTGTGGGGGACTGTGTCAAAGGCCTTGCAGTAATCCAGTCAGATGACATCCGTAGCTCTTCCTTTGTCTACTGATGCAGTCATTCCGATATAGAAAGCCACTAGAGTGGTCAGGCAGGACTTGACCCTAGTAAAGCTATGCTGGCTGTCATGAATCACCTTCCTATCCTCGATGTGCCTCAGAACAGCTTCTAGGAGGATCTGTTCCATGATCTTTCCAGGCACACAGGTGAGGCTGACAGGTCAGTAGTACCCTTGGTCCTCCTTCTTATCCTTTTTAAAAATGGCTGTGATGTTTCCTCTCTTCCAGTCACTAGGGACTAACACCTGACCACCGTGATTCTGCAGATATCATGGAGAGTGGCTTGGCAACGACATCAGCCAATTCCTTCAGGAGTCTGGGATGCATCTCATGAGGTCCCAGGGACTTGAGTACATGCAGGTTCCTCAGATGGTCATGAACCTTATCTTCACTTACAGTGGGAGGGACTCAGTATCCTTGGTCCTCATCTTGTGGGCCATCAGCTTGAGAGTGATGAAGAGAGAAGTCACCAGTGAAGACTGAGGCAAAAAAGTGGATAACCTCAGCCTTTTCCTTGTCTGTTGTTACCATTGTTGCTCATTTTTGAGACAGTGTGCTGTTCTCCACTTGTGCTTTCTTCAGTCCTACAAAAATCCTCACTACTTTTTTTTGATGTAGCTACAGTTGCTTCTTTCATATTTTTCTATTTACACACAGATTATTTCTGTCTGCAGCAGAATACATTCTTCTAACCGGTTTCAGAACCCTTTGGGACTGTTTTTCTGTTGTCCATGTTTTTCTGCAAGAAAGTTTTGGAGCATAGTATGAAATGCTGTGTGGATTGTGACATTATAAGGCATTCCTTCTCTCTCTCTCAGGTCAGGCACCACAACTGCTGTTCTGTAGATTTTTTGTACCTCCTGAACCCTTAGGAGTTCTCAAGGCAGATGGACACTGAATGAACTGGAATACAATTCCCGAGACCCCCTTTTAAATTCTATATGCCTTTAAAGGTCCATAGCCTATGTTTCCTTATTCAAAAATGAGGTCTTGTCCCTTAACTGCACCTATGAACTGTGACAGTCATTTGATCCCAGTTTCTCTTTTTAGTGAAGGCATGCAAGTAAAGTATTAAAGAGCTTTTCTTGAAACTTTCTTTTGATAGCTTTTCTTCATTGAATATCAGACCAACACTTTTTTTAATCTTTGTGTTAAGATAGCTTTTCTTCATTGTATATCAGACCAACACTTTTTTTAACCTTTGTGTTAACTCTGGCATTCTCACAAACCAAATTCTTCTTATCTTCCTCCTATGTTCCTTACTAGTTGAATCTCATGTTGCATTGTTTATTTTCTTTTGTGTGTGTGGTGTCTTCATTGTTTTTCTGTTGGTTTTTTTTCCCCTTGGAAGCCTGACTTAGATTTGTCTCACTGTGAAAGCTTTCTGGCTCTCAAATCCAGTTTACTCATATTTGTATCTGGCAACATTTTCCTCTACAGATGTGTATCTATCCTGATTTGTTTTGGTTTGGTTTTTTTGTTGAGGTGTTTGTTTAAGGAAATTACATCTTTAAATC
>VZTU01030004.1:65343-80373 GCA_013400835.1 Zapornia atra | reverse complement strand
TTTTTTTTTGGATCCTGTTCACAGATTATTTTATCATGCAAATCTCTGAATTCATTGATGTATCCCTTTCAGAACTCTAATATTTTATTTTGTTATTATTCTTCTGCTGCTAAGCATTATCCAGCTATTTGTGTGATGTCAATTAAATTGCAAACTAGATCTTGTATCTAGCTTTCCATACTTGCATTAGGATACAGTAACTGAACTGTTCTGGGGCTGATTTAGCACCCTCCTGTCTGGACCCTATGGGAGTAGCCTGGGTTTTTTAGGGCAGTCTGTTTATATAATCATAGAACAGTTGGGGTTGGAAGGGATCTTTAATGGTCACCTAGTTCACCCCTCTCGATAAGCAGGGACTTCTTCAACTAGATCTGGTTGTTCAGAGTGCTGTCCAACCTGACCTTGAATGTTTCCATGGATGGGGCACCTACCACCACTCTGGTCCACTTCTTCCAGTATTTCACTACTGCAGACATAAAAAAAAAAAATCTTCCTTATGTGTAGTCTAAATCTACCCTCTTTGAGTTTAAAACCATTCCCTGTTGTCCTATCACAACAGGCCCTGCTAAAAGATTTGTCCCCATCTTTATTATAAGCTCCCATCTTTATATATTGAAAGTCTGCAATAAGGACTTCCTACAGTCTTCTCCAGGATTAAGGTCTTCCTAGTCTTCTCCAGGATGCACAAGCCCAACTCTCTCAGCCTTTCCTCATAGGAGAGGTGCTCCAACCCTCTGGTCATTTTTGTGGTGTGGACCTCTTCAACAGGTCACCGTACTGAGGTCCCCAGAGTTGGACACAGTGCCCCAGGTGGGGTTTACCTCCTTTCACTGTCCCCAGTTAAATGCAAATACACTCATAAGGTTAACTTCTTTCCCATTTGCTCATTAAACAACAGCACACAGATGAGAATGCCAGTACACCAGTGCCACTTTCAGAAGCCTACTCTGTTTTTACCTGAAACACGATTTTTATTAGGGGAAATTGGCACATGCAAGTTTTTCCACCCACGCTCTAGTTCCTCGTAGTCACTTTTGGTCTGCCATTGTCATTCCTGTCAGTATTATTAATACCACAGAGATGAGCAGCCTAGGGTAGCTGCTGGTGATAACTTTCACTGGATGCCATGTCTGGTTGAGTGATATGCTCTTCTGTTGCCCTTAGCAAAGAGTCAGCAATCACCACCACTGCTCTTCTGCTTCTTTCCGGAAATGATGATGAATTGTTGAACCTTCGGAGGGAGTGTGTGGCTCTTCCTGAACTGCCAGTGAGGCTGGCACCGTACTTACATCATGAGAATGAGGGCCAGCACATGGTGCTGGTGGGAGTCAGGTTCAAAATAAACAAAAAGAAATGCAGAGAGGGAGTAAAAGGGCGAGTTTCTTGCCGAAGGACGCTGTGTCCAAGAGATGTTTACATGACTGGGCAAACAAGAGAGAGAGAGAGAGAGAGACCAGCTGCGTGCTAGACATGTTCACAGAACTGAATCTTGCTGTAGTATGTAATGTCCTGCAGCAGAGTACCTAGCTTGCTAGACACAGGTAAATCCCTGCATTCTCCTTCAGGGATTACAGATGGTTTGCTGTTGTTGCTGTGTTCCCTTAACAGTATCCCTGTTATCACTAGAAAATCTCATTATCTTTTTCTTTTTCTTTTTTTTTTGTTTTTTGGTGAGCTGTTGGCATGGAGGTTTCTCTGTATTCAGTAATATAAAGATCTTTGCTTTGGAATAAAATTTAATTTTGTTTCATTTTCCTAAGGCTCTGTGTCTGCAGCAATCTTGGATAGTACATTTGACTTTTCTCATTACTAAAAAAAAAATAAAAACCCATAAAAACAAAACCCAAACATGTCTACAGTAGGTATCTTGCTACCTGATGGCAGCTGTGCCTTTCAGAAGCCCTCAGTGCAATAGTGACACTCGTCAGCCTTTTGGAACGTGACGCTAGACAATCCCCCTTTGCTCTCCCCGAGTCAGTGCAGATCTGCCACAAAGCCAGAGGCTTTCAGTGTGTTGCTGTACCTATAATCTATGAAACATCTTGGAATGCTGTGGCAGGGGATTATGCAGTTCGGCGTGTCGATATAATTAGGTGAGGTAAAGGTGAAACTGGGAGGTCAGCATTCTGAGATTGTTTTGCAAGATCAGGTAATTTATTCTGTTATGCTCACAGGGTTTTCTGAGATAGTCTCTAAAAAAACACAGATAGCAGGTCCCTTGCTATGTAACACTTAAGCTGCATTTTCTTTTTATTTTTATAAAGAACCTAGAGTCGCATTATAAACTTGCAAGATGAAGTTCAAGGAGTTGTTCTTGTCATCAAAAGCCTGAGGTGAAAATACAGCTTTGTATTGTACACTTTATATGTTTTTTAAAATAGAAGTTTCATAGCTGCAGCGTATGAGATGCCAACCAGGTTTTATAGGTGACTGCATGCAGGTGCCAAGCAGAGACATTTGCAGATGTTGCTTACTACAGATATGACCCAGGCCATGAATAGCTGTTGTGCCAGACAAAGGCTGACTCAAGGCACAGAAACATACAGGAGGAAGAGCAAACAAAACATCTCCCTGCCATGTGACTGCCTCAAAGTTTACTCCGCTGTTTTGTTCAAGCTGCAGTGCTGCTGCTTTGGTTTTAAATGAATTGTTGTCTTAGAGAACGAAATGTTGGTGGAGGGGTCAAAGGTGGGCACTTAAATTTAAGGGCTGAACTGAGGGGAAAACCCATGAGACAAGAGGCAACGCCGTAGCACTAAGGTCCAGGTGAAAATGTACTCCGTACTGGATCGTGGTTAGGGCTTCAGCCTTCAGGTTGTAGATGCAGCATACCATCAACTGCAAGGCAGATAGAAGGGTCCTGGGGAAGACTATTGTCCAGGTCAGTTCTTTTGGGATCTGGAAGGAAACAAAGTTGTGCCGATACCATTCAAGGAGAGAATTTTCTAGCAAGAGGACTCAGTTCACCTCCTCCTTTTGAGAGCGGGAGAGACAGCTGCCGTTTCAACTCCAGCAAGAAAGAACAAAGCATGTGAAGTTCGTGACACGATGCTGAGCTGGGTTTCCATCTTCCCTTTATTCTAGATTTAGATAGCACACTGGTTTCTCTAATCATTTGCAAATGTTCGGATTCATCTTCCCACATCTGAGCTGGTCCCCTCAGGCTCTCTTTCTAGTCAAAGGAGGGAACAGGCACGGCTGCAGACTGGCTTCTCTCTTCCCGATGTATGTAGTCCAAAGAGTTCAAATTGGCCCGCTCTGTGTAGGAGGAAAGGCAGGATGAGTGATAAAGAAAAGCTGGGATGAATGATAATCTCTGTTGGGGATTTTTACATCAGCAACATCTGAAGTTAGGGGAGATGAAGCCTGCACAAGAGATTGTGTATTGTTCCGGGTAAAAAAGAGCTTCCTTTCGCTTTTGTTGTTAGCAAGAGCAATTTGTATAAAATGCATTTTGGTCTCCACTATAGCTGGATTGTGTGCAGGGACCCTAGGTTTCAGTGGCAGTGCCCTCCTGCAGCCCTCAGTCTGATGTTGCTAACAATAAGCATCTTCTTTCATGCATGACATCTCCCAGGGAAGCATAGAGAGGTGTCATATCACAGACTTCTGGGCCTCCTTTTTATATAATTAACTGGTTTGCCACCTGAAATGTTGTAATTAAGCTTTCATGTGTAAAGCAGGAGCATATGCCACTGTCAAACGAATGTGAATGAGACAAGTCAGGCATTTCATGTTAATTTAACTTTACTGTGATTAACTTTCTTCCACTTGTTAGCGGTGACCATACGCACAAACTACTGGTGGTGACTCTTGCTTGCAAACAAACTTGACAGGTTTCTCAGTAAGGTTGTGTACCACGCTGTGCACTAACAACTTGACATATGTTAAAGGTAGGAGTTAGCTCTGTCCAGCATGAATAAATCTCAGAAATTTTCACTCAGAGATTTCTTACTCCTAGTCAGTAACATACATCCGAGTGAGCACTGGATGGACAGAAGGTATGTCCTAACACACTACTGCTTTTATAAGATTGTTAGAGCTGTGTCAAGAGTGTGGATTTCAAGTTCACAAAGTATCTGACCATAATAGCACTCTGCAAGGAGTCATGGCACGTGTTGGGGCATCAGCCCACAATTGCCCATACTATGTAATTGTTAAACTGTCCCCAACACAAGTCTGACCCATGCCAAGATGCCCATGCACCGTTTGTGGGCTGATGCAGCAGGTAAAGTGGAGACCAGATGTTCTGGGACATTTGGTCACTCTGGGACAAGAGAGGTGTTTCTGCCCCTCTACTCTGGTGAGACCTCACCTGGAATACTGTGTCCAGCTTTGGAGCCCTGAACACAAGAAGGACATGGAGCTGTTGGAGCACGTCCAGAAGAAGGATACAAAAATGATCAAAGGCCTGGAGCACCTTCCCTATGAAGACAGGCTGACAGAGGTGAACTTGTCCACCTTGGAGAAGGCTCCAGGGGGACCTTATAGCAGTCCTCCAATACCTGGAAGGCGCCTATGAGAAAGCTGGGGAAGAACTGTTCACGAGGGCAGGTAGTAATAGGAGGAGGGGTAATTATTTTAAACTAGAAAAGGGGAGATTGAGGTTGGATATTAGGAAAAAGTTCTTCAATGTGAGGGTGGTAGATCACTGGGACAGGTTTTAGAGAGGTAGTGGCAGCCCCAACTGGAGACATTCAAAGTCAGGCTTGATGGGGCTCTGAGCAACCTGATCTAGCGAAGACGTCCCTGCTTACTGCAGGGGAGTTGGACTATATGACCTTTAAAGGTCCCTTCCAACCTTACACATTCTGTGATTCTACGATTCTATGACATAGCCTCTAGAACTGCTTACCCATTGCTTTGTCTCTAGCCACTGGCTGGAATGCTGCCTTGTAGACTGTGAGTTTTCTGTTGAGTGGATTTAACGGCTGTGGTTCTTTTATGGAAAATGAGAACTGTACACAAGAACCACTCTGACTCTTGTTTGACATCCTTTTTTTTTAATCTTTCCTAGAGAAACCAGTGTGATGGAAACACATAACTATGTGAAATCTGACTGCAGGATCATTTTTGCTGGTTAACATTTCAGACAGGAATTCAGCTCGCCTATTCAGCATCGTATTTATTGGGCTGGCAACTAGAAAATAATAATTATACTTACAAACTGCACAGATTGGAGCTGGAAGAAACGAAAAAAATAAAGCCCCACAACACCAGCTGTACAGCTGCCTCCAGGCTAAAGACACACTTTGAGTCATCCCATTTAAGATCTATCTCCAACAGTCACTGAAGTCAACAGGAGCCTTTGATTTCTTCTCAGTAGGTGCTGGATCAGATTGCTATAGTCTCCTTTTCAAGTCTAAGAACAAGGGGGCAAAAGGCAAGTTTAGTGAGCTACATTGTATGGATAAAATAATATCACTTAAGGACAGCCATTCCCCTTGGAGGAACATTAAATCTGCAGGGGAATAGGAGTTCAGGGCACTGCAATTACTGCATAATAGTAAAACTTCATCAGTGAGCAAGGACAAAGCTGAAATTCTGGGGTAATGCTTGATGTGCAGCATGGGAGAGATTTGTTAAAAACAAATCCATGGCTGGGAAATGGACACCATTTAGAAATAAAAACATAACGAATAACAGGGGCAGGTTGCATGCAAGGAGCTCGAAGTTAAAAAGGCATTATCCACTCACCTAAAGCTTTACAGCGATGTGAGACAGCTCTCCTGCTCATATGGGCAATTTCTTCCTTTGCACTGGCGACCTGTGCAACATGGCAAATCGTTTGGCACAAACATCCCCCCTCCCCCCAGAAGTTCAGTGGGCTGAATTGGTTAGTTAGAGCATTACCCATTCCTTCCTGAAGGCCAGTCGCACAGGGGTCAGGTTGTTCTGCCAGGAAAATGTCCTAAGAGGAATATTTTATTTTACCTTTGTCAGCACATTGGAGAGGATTTTGCTCAAGTCACCTTTGTATATTTTATTCATTAGGGCATGATCCTGAAAGACTATAGTAACCCTCTGCTCAGAATGATTTTGTGCAGCCTGAAGATGATGAGTACTTGCAAGGACGTGCTGGGGACCTCATAGGATTAGGGCCTTATTTTGGCCATCTGTGTTCATATATTGGACTTCTGTTCTGAGTTGAAAAAAAATGGGACAGGTTAATTCCTTGAGACAAGGTGCTGAAACTGTGCTAATCAAAGCATCCTGGTAAAAGGTGGAGGATGAACACTGAATCTTCTTGGTTTTATCTAATTAAATGCAATTCCAATTTTATTTTAATATAGATTTGTGTGTTTAGTCTTACAGGTATTGGAGAGGGAAAGGGAAGCGATGATCCCACACAGCCTTGCTCAGGAAGGGTTTAATTTGTTCTTGCCTGCTGATTTTGGTGCTCTACCTAGGTGCTATTGAATTTTAACCATTTATTAGTTTGTGGAAAGATTTACTGCAGTGCAGTCCTTCTGAGAAAAATAAAAGCTTCTCAACCCTCTTTGGAGGTCTGGTAATCAAAATTAAACTGTGTTCTGGAGCTGAGGTTAACGCAAGCTTGTTCTGTTCCCCATGGACCAGGGAGCCCTCTGTTCCTTGCAGAGGGGTCAGAGAGACAGCTGGCTCTTCTTCCTAGCCACCCTGAGGCTTCAGCAGTTAACTCTGTAGCGTGGGGTTGCAGGTTGTAACCTGTTACAACTCAAGTGAAAAAAAAAAATTCTCTTCCTACCTCAGTTGCTCTTGCCTCTGTCTCTCCACAATGTCAGCAGATTCAAGGGTAGATCTGAAGCCAGGACTCCAGTTATCTTACCACGATGCTGCAGCCCGAAATGGCGAGGTGCCACCGACTACGCGGCCGGATCATATTTTTTTTCTGTCTAAGCAATTTTAATGCAGTGCCCAGGCACCTTGGGGATAAATTCGTCATAATTAATTCCACTTTTAAAGGGGTGGAATGCTCTTGCACCGTTTTTCATTTCAAACCACTTTTTGTGGCTCCTCTGCCTCAGTGGTTGTCTTTCAGGAGCAATGTTGATGGTTGTGCTCCGAGATTCATTACCGAAGAAGTTGTGTGCAAAATTGATGGGTCCTGCATTATGCTATCAAGGTGACTTGTTTGACTTCACTGCTTTGCTTTCCCATCCATTAGCAGAAAGTACCCTTCATTAGTAAAAAAAATCCGATCAACAGACTGCGTAATTGCCATTTCTGTCTTGCTTAATGGAAAGAGTCCTGTTGCACTGCATGTTTTCAACTACGTGCAACAACCTTCACATTAAAATGCAACAAATTAAGCAGAGCTTTTACAAAAGCCATTTTTTTTAAACTAACAGTTATAGACTGCAAAGTTTATATGGCTTGCTTTGGACTGAAAATTTCAATTAGAGGTTGAACTATATATAACAAAGAAGCCTAAATAATTGTGAATTAAAGCTCTTCCTGAATGTGTAGCTTGCATGGAGTCATCAGACTTGCAGAGCTGATGGAATAGCTGTCATTGGGCGACATCAGGGATATGCACACATTCTGCTGCCATTCTGACACCTGAATGCTGCAGAAGACAGCTGTTTTTATTGTACTCAGTGTGTGGCTGTACAAGTGCCAGGTTTTTGGGGGGTGATTCCGTGACTTGAGCCCATGTTTGCTGGCCGTGGCCCTTGTTGCATCTCCACAGTCTGAACTACTGTGAGGACAGACTGCTGTCTGCGTTACCTTCTCTGTGTCAGTCACTGTAGCTACCAAGAGCTGAATCGTGGCAGTAGAGGTGAGACCATTACATGGACTCCTCTCTCTCTCTCTCTCTCTCCTCATGCTCTTCCCTTAGCTATCAAAGTGAGTGAGAGCAGGACTGACGCTTGGATTTAAGACAAAAATATTCTTGGGTTTTATGTTGGCTCATATTTATCTCTGTCAGACTTTTCCTTCCCTTTATCCATTCGAGGTCTTTGAGAACCAACAGCCCAATATCATTGCTATTCCGAGGATATTCTGATACATGTCTTCGAAGAGCCAAGACACCTGTGGCCACACCGACTCTGGATCACCCACCATCATTTCCTTCATGACCTTTAGAGATGTCAGATGAGACTGTTTTTCTTTTCCCCCCAGTTGCTTCATTCTGCACTAGATGCAATTTCAGGTCCCAGAAGTGAAATCAGGCAGCACATTAATCAACTCTTCTTCCCAGTCTCTGCACTTCTGTCTTCCTCTAGTTTATTTTTCTGGCTAATATAACAGAGATTTAAAAATAGGCATATATTACCCTCTGAAAATGCATACAATGCTGGTATCAGGCAGGGGAATAAGCTCATTTAGATGAAAGGAACTATTTTCTTTTGGTTGAGTGAAATACCTTATCTGCCTCTGTTTGCATTACACGCAAGTGTTATGCCTCCTATGATATATAGGGCTGATGTTGCATACAAGTCATCTGCTCAGTGTATTTTTGGTATGTTGCTGGAAAATATTTCCCCTAATAATTCTTCAGCGCATGCTGCTGCATGAATCACAAAAATAAAAAGCTGCATTACTGAAATAAAAGTACAGAGAGGTTTAAAATGTACTCAGCTGACATACGAAACTTAATGGCTATCTCTGTAGCTGGGAGGGAGAGAAAAAATTGTATCATCTGGACCACCTCTTGTTTATTCTTCACTGCTCCCAGAGTGACCAGAATACTTTATTGGCATGGTTTTACAGTGAGATGTGTGGCCCTTATTTTCATACTATACTACCTCAGGTAATTTGCACAATAGTGCAATACAGAAAATGTATTTGGAAAGGAAGGAAATGCTCTTGCTTCATGTGCCCCCCACCAAAATGTAAATTAAATTGATTTATAGGTGGCATATTTAACTTAATATCAGATGGTAATTTTAAAATTTCTTACGTTTAGGAATGTTGGCATAAAACCAGATGGAAAAAACGATACCATTTGTCAAATTCATTTTATTTCATGAACCAGACAAGCAGTTCCTCAAACTTTTAGGTGAAATTGTTTTTCTGCTGCAGTTCAGTTGTGTAAAACCCACACATCACATTAAAAAAGAAATAATAAATGGTGCAGTAACAGTTTATTTTGTTCTGGAGCAAACACTGTTGTCATGTAATTGCTTTTTTTCTGAGCTCTCTCACTTGACCCTGGTTGCTTATTATAACGTTTTAGGTGCCATAGCTTAAGGTTTATCGACCCCCTGCTTGTTGCCCATTTGTTTTATAGCTGCCGAGTATCGTACGGCCTGGAAAGATAAAGGGTAAAAATTATGAGTCGGTTTTGTTCATTAGAAATGGATGTGGAAAAAGTGTTAAGCAGGAAATGCCTTCCTTTTCAGCCTTTATCATAAAAGCTGCAGTACCTCAAGCTGCTCAGTGCCACTTGACTCGCTCAGTTTTGGAAAGGCTGATTTCGGATGGGCCAGGCTGAGGACTGGTCAGATGAGGTAAACCAAGGAAAACTGTTGTTTTGGAGGAAAATGGTTGGTTATAAATGCATCTGAAATTATTTGTTTTCAGTCTCCTAAGCAGTCACACTGCCGTAATTAACAGGGAATCAAAAGTTTTTCCAGGTTGCTGGTCCGTGCGCCTTTCACGAAGTGCCTGATTCAGAGCAGCATCACAACTGAGGGCAGCCACTACCTCCTGGTGCTGGTGTAGTATTTGGTAATAAAGCTGCTACTGTCACGTCTCCTTCTGGGTGCACACAGACTAGTGTGTTACCTACCTATGGTCCAAAAGCCAGGTGTTGAGCTTGGTTGCATGCAGCCCAAAGAGACTGATCACAAACACTCGTACCTTGATAAGGCCCAAACATTAGAATAGTGCATACAAATTTAATCACAGAATCATAGGATGGTTCAGGCTGGAAGGGACCTTAAAGAACATCAAGTTCCAGCCCCCCTGCCATGGGCAGGGACACCTCTCACTAAGACCAGTTTGCCCAAAGCCCCATCCAACCCGGCCTTGAACACCTCCAGGGAGGGGGCAGCCACAGCTTCTCCAGACAGCACGTTCTAGCACCTCACCACCCTCTTAGTGAAGAATTTCTCCCTAATATCCAATCTAAATCTACCCCTGTTGTAGTTTTGCATGGCTGGGTTCTGGCGGAGGAGACGGGACTGCAAGGAGCAGCTAGAAGCTCTCTGCAGGCCCCAGAGAGCAAACACCAGCCAGCTCAAGGCTGGAGTCATTGTTGACCAAGGCCGAGCTCTGGGCACCACATTTAGGGGGAAAAAAGAAAGAAAAAAAAAAGCAGCAGTCGCTTTTTGCCACCAGAGAAAGAAGGTAGAAGATGTAAGGAACTGTGCAGGCACCAAGGTCAGTGAAGGGGGGAGGTGGTGCCCCAGGTGCCAGAGATGCCCCTGCAGCCCACGGAGAAACCCCATGGTGGAGCAGGTGTCTCCCCACAGCCCATGGAAAAGGACGAGACCCCACCTGCAGCCCATGGAGAGGCCCCATGCTGGAGCAGGTGGAGGCATACAGAAGGCGCTCTGACCTGTGTTAAAGCAAGCCTCTGCCAGCACTTGCAGCCCGTGGAGAGAGAGAGAGACATGGAGATATGAGAGAAAGAGATCTGCACCGGAGCAGGTTTGCTGGGGTGGATGGAAAGTTTGTGACTCCGTGGAGGACCAGGCTGGAGCAGTCTGGGCCTGAGAGACTGAGTGACATTCTATGATATTATGACTGCACCCCACAGAAGTGACCCACATTGGGGCAGCTGGTGAAGAGCTGAAGCCCCATGGGAAAGGACTCATGTTGGAGAAGGTCACTGGCGGAGTCTCCTGTGTGTGGGACCTCACACTGGAGCATGGGACAGGTGTGAGGAGTGTGCGTGTGCATGTGTGCCCCAACTAAGAAGAACATCTCGTGACAGAAACCCCCATTCCCTGCCCCTCCCTGTGCCACAATGGTGGGGGGAGAAGGGAACAAAATCATGACTAAAGTGAAGTCTGCTAAGAAGGGAGGGGTGGGGGGAGGTGCTTTAAGATCTGGTCGCACTTCTCATTATCTGACCCTGGTTTCACTGTGTGTGTAGTGCAGTATAATAAATTAGAGCGTTTTTCTTCCCTTTATTCTGTGTTGAGTCTGTTTTGCCCATGACACTAATTGTGGAATGATCTCTCCCTGTCCTTGTCTCCACTCCTAGGCCTCTCAATATATATTTTTTCCCCTGTCCAGCTGAAAAGGGGAGTGATAGAGCAGCTTTGGTTGGGCGTCTGACCTCCAGCCAGGCCTAAACCACCACAACCCCCTTACAATTTAAAACCATTCACCCTTGTCCTATCACTACACGCCCTTCTAAAAAGTCCCGCTCCAGCTGTCTTGTAGGGCCCCTTCAGGTATGGGAACAATGACTCATACAGTGTATACATAAAGTAAAAATCGATTTAATGATCAGGATCCTTTTACTGACTGAAAAGTCACCCAAAATGAATGTGAAGGATCAAAAAAGATGTGTTAGGCCTTTACAGTTCCACTGGTAAGAAAAGCCATGGGTGTTTGTGCCTTCTGCCTGCCACTCAGGTAGAGAAGGAGCAGTGGAATGCACCTCACAGGATTTCTTCAAATGCTTTTTATCTGAACAGTCATGCTTGATGAAACCATGAAGCTCTTTTTATAAGGATTTAATTTTCAGGTGTGAATTACAGAAAGAGAGGGTTTTGTACAGCATGTGAAGCCTTCTTCAGTATCTGGCACAAGTGGTATGTAGCTCAATCCCTCAGTTCAAGAAATAGACTTGATACTTCCTAAAGAGTGGCTTACTGAAAATAATGAGCACAAACCATTAAAGGTTTACCCAAAGTATTTTTAGATTGAATTAACTTTACATTTTAAATTGAATAAATGAGTTAATGTGTAAATTTAATTAAAGCAATTTACTCCATATAATTTAGAATCTGAGTTTTATACTTTAATAAAAACATTAAAGCATAGAATTAGAATACAGACACAATACTTTCAAAATTATTTTTACCTGAACTCATTGGGCAATACAAGCTTTTTTTTTTCCTATAAAAGTGTTCTGTGTAGTGATTTCTAAGGGAAGTTAAATAAAGATGAATTGTAGAAGGAAAATTTGCCATGTATTTCAACTGGACTGTGTATTTGAACTCTGAATACATCAAATTATGATGGTAGAAAGAAAAGGAGGAGGGGAAAATTATACACTGTATCTACATGCAGTCTAAGAAGTTGTATAGCTCTTTTTTGTTCTCGTAGTTATACGAAAGAAACTGTGAGTTAACTTGATGGCTGCTTGAAAGGATTAATTCAAAATCACAGTGTCTTAGAAGGACTAGAAGTCCTGGAATACATTTCTAAAAGCTTCTCAAACTGTAAGGAAAGGTAACTTAAGTTCTGTAATTTTAAAGGTGATTATTTACTTTCAAATCAGAAGATGCTAGGCTGCCAGTAGCCATTTGTTAATTAAAAATTTCAGGAGATTAAGATAGTTTTGTAACTTTTCTTTGCTTGATAAACGACATGGTAGTGTCCTCAACTGCCAGTTTTCTGTTGCATTAATTCAAAAGAAACAACTTCACCGTCTTCAGGAAAATGAGTTTGTGTTTCCACTTTCACTTGCTAGGTCATCCTGATACTATTTCAGAGACAGCTCTCTACTCCTAGCCCTTTTGTTTTAGCATGTCCTCAGCAATTGAAAACGTCCAGTGAATGGTTAATTTTACTTTATTTTTTTAATTCACCATAATTTTTTTTATTTTTTGTGTCTGAGACACTGTTTTATTTAACCAAGCACATTTTACTTTGCAGACAGTAATTTGTACTGCACCCTGTCAACAGGGGTAGTAGTTGTAACAGCTGAGGTGTGGAAGACCTTAGTGGAATGACTACTAGTCATTGTATTTCAAGCTATCCAGCAAATATGCATCGAGCCCCAATTTTATGGCCACTCTACACAGTTTCAGGTTGCCAAAGGCAGCTTTGCATGACAGCTTTGCCCGTTGTTTGCAAGGAGAGCTGAAGAAATGACTACGTGATAGGCTTGCTATCTATCTTTCCTTGACTTCTGTTTACACCTCTTATTTTTATCAGCTAAGGCAGGAAATGTAATTAGAGTGTATAATGACAGTTACAACAGCCCCAGAAGCATGAGATTGATTCCATGACGGCTGAAAAACCCTCCATGCAGGATGTATAAACAGGCCCAGTTTCTGAGTCTAATTAACTTTATTAATGTTTAGTACGAAGGCAACTTAAACAAGGATATAAAAAGCACTGGAGCATTGAAACACTGGTTTCATGTAACTGATTCTTATTGAAAGACATATTTTTCAGTATTTTGTAAAGAAAAATAGAGTATGCTAGAAGAAAGACTGGATACCTAATACTTTCTTATAATAAGGAAGCTTTAAATAACGGACCAAAGATACCAAGAGCAGCTTCCTACTTGGTAACGTAGGTAGTGATTCTTTATGATGTGCAATTAATAAATACAATAGCAAACATGCAACAATGTACAATGACGGTGCGATAAAAGAGATGCAATTACGTGCAAGATCCCTGTTATACCAGCAAGTAAGACTTCATGGGCTGTTGGAAAATGAGTTGGTGAAATAAACAATTGTAAAAACCTTTTTCCATTACATGTTCCTTTTACAGAAACATATTAGCTCACATGTGAAAAGATAAAGTATTACTCTGGTAAATAACTGTGAAGACATTTTCCCCCCACTAGGGACACAATTGCAAAACCCTGCAATCACAGAGATTGTATATATTATTTTGATATATTAATCATAACTAAGCTTAACAGCAGTGATATATTAATCATACGTAAAGTATATTATTTGCATAGAACTTTTGTTTACTGCACACGGATCTCCATTTTGTAAATACATATATAACTCAGCAAGCTTTGGTGCTCTTTGATGATCTCAAACTGGAACATGGCTGGTTTATATCATACATATTTCCTATTACTATCATTGCAAAGGATGGTATCATCATACTTTTTAGGTGCTAAAACATCTTAAGTATAGAAATTACAGTAGATAGTATAAGAATACCTTTTCTGTTATTTACTGAGCCTTATTCCCAGGCATGATTTAACAGTATTTAGAAGATACTCCTAGTCTGAGAAGCTCTCAAAACATGTGGTCAGCAGTCTGTCCAGTAAAAGGATTGTGCCTTGGAATAATTCACTATCTGTTTTCCTCTGGTATTTTTCATATGGTGAAGTAGGTAAAAAGATACAATGCAAATCATCTCGCAGTTACGCAGAATTATAGTATCATTTTGTACAGTCTTGCAGACAGACAGCTTAGAAGTAGATCGTTCATCCATACAGAAGTTGGGAATTCAGAAGCATGCAATGTCAATAATAGAAAATCAGCGTTTCTGTAAAGATGTGGGCTGTTATAGATTGTTTCTACGCTTTGATTTAATCCCTTATGTGATTAGTCTATAGTGCTCGCAGTCTTGCCAGGAGAGCTTCCACTTCTGGCATGGCTTCTCCCTTAGAAGGAGACCCAATGCGATCTGTTTTCTTTTCTTTGTTGCCTTCCCCATGACAGGCTTCCTTTCTCCCAGCAGCCTTGTTCCACACTGTCAAACTTGTTTCCACATCACAAGTAACCTCTTTGGTGACTGGGCTTCTTGTCAAGTTTAAACTGACACTGTGGTGCGAACATGACTTCTCTAGTTGTCCTTTCTGGTTCTCTGCAGAAGACAAACCAAACAAACTTTGTTTCAGGATTAAAAGTCCCAGTTTTGATATTTCATAATATAAAAAGACCTCTTGATCTGACAACATTTTACATGCAGATGATATACTGGGAGGAGTAATAATTGCCAAGGATGCAAGACAAAAAAGACGATCAAATTAAAAGCAGTGGGCTTGGTCCCTTGGAAGTGATACAGACCATACATAGCTTCCTTAGATTAACATCCATATTTCCTACAAAATCACAGATGCAGTCTGTCAGGATCCTCCTTTCTTACTGGCATCAAACAGCACTCATCACCTCCCAAGTGCCTTCCCAAGTTTTATATGGTTAATTATATTTCCTACATATG
>VZTU01030004.1:30090-65327 GCA_013400835.1 Zapornia atra | reverse complement strand
AAAAAAAAAAAAATCAACTTTTTAAATGTATTAAAAATATATTTAAATTTAATTATCCTTTGTAATATTTTTTCTTTCCTTTGTGGTCTTTTAGGCAGCTAAGTAACTTTAGGAATTTGCATAACTTGCTACGTTTTGCTAAACACCACTGGCACTGGCTGCCACAAGAACCTGTGTTCAATTAACATCCAGGAGCTTTGCTGGATTGACATGTATTAATAGATTTCTTTTTTGTTCCCCTCCAAATCAAAAGCAGCACACGAAGCGGTCCCTCTCACAGATCTCAAACTTTTTTAAAAACAGGCATGCTCAATATTCATGTAACCTTGAGCAAGGCTTGAAAATGGCTTCAACAAACTTGACATGACATTTAAAGTTTTTTGGTTATTCGCTGAAAGATGTTCCATCATCCCAATAGTAATGACTTTGGAGCACAGGCAGTCACTCATGACAGTGTGTTTTATGTGAGCGCTGAAAATTCCTACCGAAAACAGCTTGTACATTAAAAGGCAGCTGCTGAAGATATTTACTGCACTGTCATTCCCTGACCAGGGGCTCCCGGTGATGGATGAGGATTTTACACACTTTCTTGGACAATCTCAGCAAATTTTCTAAGTACGATCACCTTTCTGGCAAGTGGAGGAAAATAAGCACCTTCCTTCTACCATCTCCTAAATCAGACACACAGCTCTTCATTAAAATTTGGTAATGGCTGAATTTTGCGCTGAAAAATATAATTTCTGTCTTATACCATGGAAAATAATTTGACCCTGAAGATGCAGCAGCACATGTTGCAGCTTCCTTGAATCACTGGAGGCCAAAGATTGGGTAGGAACACATCCTTATAATTAGTATAATAAACCCATCACATATAATTAAAATATCCCTGATATACACACTTCTAAATATCTCATTCTACTTGAATGCTTATATTTATTGATTCTGAACACATATTTGCAGGCTGATAAAAGCATGAGATCTCTGTCATTAAACAAAATATGACCTATCCTGAACCCCTGTTTGTTTACATTGAATCTAGGGGCAGCAAGAAAAATACTAGGGTTTCTGAAAATCAATACATTTTTTTAAAGTAGAAGAAACCATTTGGTCATATAATCAGAGACTAAGAATAGCTGTTGGACTTTTAAAAAAGGCAAAAATAGATTAGGCACCAAAAGTAACCTTCTCAGGTGTACCAACAACCAAATTTTAACGATGCAGTTCAGTGGCATCTTTGCCCCAAAACACTCAAGCATGAGGATCAATTAGGTATGATGAACTAGACTGAATAATGGAGGTAGTGAACACTTACAAACTGAAGCTTCAAAGTAAAATCCAGTGAAATTTTCCCTAGTTCTTCATCATGTGTGAGGGGCAGAGTAAGGTGACTTAGAGTGAGATTTAGAACAACAAATAGTCTAAGCAGGGAACTGCTGCAAGTTAGCTATTAAGAAGTTGTAGATGTTAGGGTCTATCTAGACTCTTGTCCCACTTTGAAACTTGGCTACTGATTTAGCCTCACAGAAAGTCCTGTAACTTGCTGCCTACAGTCTGGAATTGTGTTGGGATAGGGACTGAGTAAAGCTGTGGGTTGTTTTTTCCCCCTTAAAACAGCAGCAATCATGTGGATATTTGTGGCTTTCTGAGCATACACCAATGAGTGGAGCATTTAACTTGAAGGACCAGTGACTTTCCTTCCACTCTGAGGGGTCCTGCAACAATAGAAATGGTATTAGGAAATGCCTAAACGTGAGTGGTTTCATCCATTGTAACTCCTGTCCAGAAACAATGCCATGATTTACTGGAAAAACCACAAGGTGTCATGTATAAAGAACATGCTAGTGATTAGCAGCACTTCCTAAATAATGAATCACAGAATCACAGGATCACAAGGTAGGAAAAGACCCTTAAGATTGAGTCCAACCGTTCTTGTCCTATTCTAAACGATATCCCTAAGTACATGATCTACCCTTTTTTTAAACACATCCAGGGATGGTGACACAACCACCTCCCTGGGCAGCCTGTTCCAGGCCCTGAGAACTTTCAGTGAAATTTTTTTTCCTAACATCTAATCTGAACCTGCCCTGGCACAGCTTTGTGCCATTTCCCCTTGTCCGATCTCCTGTCACTTGGCTGAGGAGACCATCGCCCACCTCTCCACAACCTCCTGTCAGGTAGTTGTAGGTGGTGATAAGGTCTCCCCTCAGCATCCTCTTCTCCAGGCTAAACATGAGAACAGTTTGATCTCAGCCACGCAGCCAAAAATACTGAAGAGGTATTGTCAGTTAAAAACAAATAAAAATCAGCCACACATTTTATTGAAATTCAGTTTCATCACCTCAAAATTGTTATTTCAGTTGCTTCCTAAATCAAGTGGAACCTTTACCGTGTATGTTCTTTCTGTCAAGGTGGAACTTCTCCATATAGTATTGCTATGCCTAACTGCATGCTCAGAATTGGCAGATGTGCAGGTGTTCCCTGCTTAGTAAACTGGCTCTTGTGAACCTCACAAGTTCAGAAACACTGAACTTTGCTAGGCCTGGCTCAGAAAGCACACGTGCTTACTCACTGTCCTAGATAGCATTTTGGTAAACACTCATGTAAAGAATTGACACTTGCGGTATATATCCTGCTGGTGGCATTCTTCATAGCAGAGTGAAAGAGGGCTTCCAATTAAGTCAAAGTTTAAAATTAATTAGGTGCTAGCAAGGTAAAAGGTCTCACCAAATTCCTCAGAAATATTAATGTCTACTCTGCCAATTTATTATTGTAATTGAGCAGGGATTAATTTGTGTTACCCCTAAATTCTTAAGTACCCTGTATATGCCTTCACACACTGACTCAAAGCTTGGATGCGTTGGTGATCCATCCATGCCACAGTCATGACTTTGGCTTGTTTCCACACCTCACTCAAACCCTGTGCTACAGTGGCAAAACTGAAGAAATGCATTTTCAACCTGTGACTGCTGAGATGGGTGGTCTAAAAAAACCCAATTTGCCTTCCATATGAACTTACAAGGCTGCAACCTGCTGCAGGTCAGCACGTAACTTCAACCAGGTCAGCAGAACTGTCCTTCCTTACTTTAGTGTGATAAAGGCTATGAGGGATATAGCTATTTATGTTCAGGAAAAACCCAAAGTCGAGACTGACTTGAGAAAGTAAGCTCAAGAATAAAAAGCCATTGATACAGTTCTATTACCACTTGAAAGCTTTTGAACCATCAGAGCAATGGTGTTTTGGAATGTACGTATATAGGAGACCAAAAAATACTATAACCAGCTATAGGGAGACATCTGATCTGTTCCTGGTGACAGTATTTGGCATGGCTGCCTGCAACAGCAAGGAGATGGCTTCGTGACATCGAGCCACCGTTTTGACCCTGCACTTCTAGAATGAGGGTACCCAGGGAAAATCCATTGACCACACAGCTATGAAAGCCTCTTCGAACCTCCTTTGAACCATGACACCATGGGCATACATAAGTTTGGTTTGAGCTCTTGGCAGTAAACAATATTTGAAACAAACTGCAGAATAAAATAAACATATTAACACACTTGCACACCTTGGTTTGAATATACTTTTAAATAATGTAATACAATAAGGTTAAAAGAAAACTACTCATGGAAAGGCACTTCTACATGAAGTCTTGCTAAGAGAAAAGCTTACATTTCTGGAGATGCACTATTTGTCCACCTACTGTAGCAAGCTGTACCTTCCAGCGGTAGCAAGGCAAAAAGAAACCAGACATTAAACATCACTGGATAAAGACAGAAGTTATTAATTTCCTCTGTATACTAGAAGTAGATAAGACAGGTTTCTAATGTTTGGTCGCTTCAAGCATTCAAAAACTGCCATTCATCTGTACCATAACGATCATCATTCAGATTAAAAAAAAAACAAAACAACAAAGACTTTGAATTTACACATTAAGTTTTCCAAACACTGGGGTGAGAAGACATTTGCCTATAATAGTTTTGATTTTACTTCCACTGAACACTTCCAGGCATGGGTTAGGCAGAGATCACATAGTAACTTCTGAAGTCTCAGTGTCCAGATTCCAGGACATTTACATAAAAAAAACTTCCCCTTGTTCAATATCTAACTCTTGTGGTTCCTTCAGACCTATTAAAATTCAGTTTTCACAGATAAGAATTTCCTGAACATTGCCGTTAATCAAAAACATTTCAAAATCATACTCACATAACCTAGAGCCAAACAGCTACTATCATCTAGATACAAGTCTTTTAAAATTACTTTGATTAACAGCAATGTTCAGGAAATTCAGTTGCCAGAAAATTGTGCTAAATAGCTTCCCATAGTTTAAATGGTGTCCTAGCACAGAATCACTTATAATGATATGCTTATAATCTGTTAAAGGCTACATTCTTCATATGCAGAAAATTCCACAAAATTTTGCGCTACGATGTGGAAAAAAAAAACCCCAGAATAAATCAGTAGTATGAGACCTGCCTGCTGCGAACCTGGGGAAGCAAAATATGATCAGCTGGAGATTTTTAAATCCTGCAGCATAATTCTGTTATACATTACTTTCAATAGAGAACAAAAATGATTGCAAGAGACTCACTAGAGATACAGATAAATATACTAATAGATATTTAAAATAAAAAAGGACTTTGACAAGCTTTATTCCATTGCATAGTTTCTCAATAAAATTCTTGATACTAAGGACATACTTAGTTTTTATGTAAATATTTGTACACCAATTGAAAAATAAAGTTGCAAATACAATAAGGAGAACTGCATTATATGGCATTATACGCTTGTATTACAGTCATACATCTCAATGTGGGGGCATGACAAAACTGTAACATAAGAAAGAACAATTGCAGTTACAACCTCATTACATCTTTTACCAAGTTAACAGGGAAAAATGCTGGAACACCCAGCGGAATGTTTCTGATCTCTCCAGCTTGTGCTCCACATGCTACGTCGGATTCCTGAAGCTATGTCTACGGTGAGATTTTCTAAAGCCCACACATACTAACCTTATCACCAGTACCATTAATTAATTAATTAATTAAATTGTAAGCCATGACTTGCCTGCGCTAGAAGACCCATGGGGGCATGGCCCCATGACAAACAGCTTTGGCTTGGAGAAAAGTAACTGCCCGAGCCATAATCCTCATCACTGGCTCCCCAGGGTGGTGCCATAGCTTGTCGCTGGTTCCCCATCCTTCATGCATGGAACTGAAAGTCAGTGAACAGCTACAGCACTGCGTTGGGGCACTGCTCAGGTGTTTTCCCACAGGAAAGGGGGAAAAGAGCGTGTGTGTTTGATGGCAGTGCAACGCAATGATTCTGGATGCAGCTGTGCTGCACTCCCACACAAGCCGGAACGCTTGCAGCGGTCCGCACTCCCTCTGGAAATCCTGTCCATCCTACAGAAATTACACTGACTGCATCATGAGGCGTCCCAGTGCAACCTTACCAAGTGTATTTAGACAACAGTCACACAGTGTGAGACTTGTGAGGATATCATTGTATATTCCCATACGCTCCATCTAAATAAATAGAAGCCCTTGAGAAGTTAGTCTGGAGATGTTCCTAAAGGGTTCTCTTGCCAATACCAAACAATAAAGCATTGCCGGTGCTTTGCTGAAGATACAAGGAAAACAGCAATACAATTGCACTGACCTCCCCTTCCTATTAGAGCTCAAGATACTGGACACTAAGGAGCCCTGATTTTTTTTCAGGTACCCATACCTCCTCAATGTCATTTACACAGCCCAAGTGGGTGCTCTGAAATCTACTTCCAGACCTTGGCGTTAGAACATCGCAACACCGAATTCTCTTCCTTAAAAGCCTGCTTTACCACCCACAAGCTGAATTTAGACATGATATGAAAGACTGCTATAGCTAGAAGGTCCATGTCTATTACATAACATCACTCATAAAAAATGGGATAGCTCCTTGCCGGATAGTATAATGGAAAATACTTAAAATACTTTTTATTGCCACTTCTTTTTATTAGTTTCATATTTTTTCAACAATTTCTGTGACTGACAAGGGTAGGATTGGAGAATGTCCCTTAAGACAGGACATGTCTTAAAGGAGTGCTTAAAGGAGTGCTGTGCGTGCCTACGACTTACTTCAGTTATACGATGCAGCCCCAGTGCTAACACCTAAAGGAGTGGTGGCTGCACTCCAGTGATCTCTGCTCCACATGTAATCTCTTACATCCTAACATTTCATGCTAAACGCTCACAACTTCACTCATCTAAAGCAGACAATAATTAACGAGCCATGGAAAAGTTTTACTGATTTTTGGAACATTAAAAAATATTTTTATGCACATTTCATCTAATACTCGCTGCTGGTTTTGAGTGTTGTGTTAAAATGGTGTCAAACACAAGGAACAAACATTAATCAGTACGTTCAATTTAGATGAGACAAAGTTTCCAGAAACAGTGAATATAGGGCTTTTTTTAAAAATTGTATTTCAAAGGCAAGAAGAGAGCATGTTAGCACTAAATGAGGCTAGGACAGAGGATTTGTAGAAACTACATTTCGAAGAAAATCAATTACAAACTGTGATCAAACTTACTTGTGACAAGAGGAACTATGCTGGACCAGCTCCCTTTTACTTGGCCCTAAGGCAAAACCTTTAGAGATTCTTTTAAACCTTTACCTACTGACATCTTCACAAAGACAACTTTAAGCTCCTGTTGATCACTCCATTCAATCTTTTCCCTATCTTTTCCACAAACGCTTTGCCTTTGCATTGAGATGGGACCAATTTCTCTGTTTAATACATTCTCACCTCTAATGTGATGTTTGCTAGAAGAAACGGAACATTTAAGTTACAAGGATATAAACAAAAGTCTGGAGGAAAAGCAAAGAGAAGTGTGGATCAGGTTACTGACAGAAATCATGCAAGGTCTCTGATGGATACTGGTGTCTAACTGGAAGAAGAACCCTCTGAAGGTGTCTGACAGATAACCCAGAGCTAACAGTTTGGCATCCCCCCTATTTCACTCTGCTTTACAGTGGGATCTTCTGTGTCTTCTCATTGCATCTTTCCTCAAATGAAGGCACCACAGGGAGTTCCTAGAAACTGCAAAATAGACACTTCCAATTTAGATACCTATTTTGTGGCCACAATTGAAGACATGGTCTGAATCATTCTTAAGAAACTAGATGGGTTGTCTCTTAATTTCAAAATGGATAAATAATTTGGCATAACTTTAATATTAATAAATAATAAATTAATCTTCTTAGTTATGTTGGGTTGAAGGGGGTATCTATCTGGCTATGCAATGGCAATGGGTCTTCAAGCAGTGGTCAGAACTAGGTGTTTATAGTATTTCTCACAAGGTACAAAAGAATAAACTCTTTTGTTTTTTCTCTTCTTTGAGAGAGGAGGTGATCAGGAAATTACAGTGGTAAAACTGTAGACTATTTTAAATTCATGAAAGGTGGTTTATTATTTGTTTTGCTTTGTACTTTCATTACAAGTACATTATATCTTGCCATTTCAAATCCTTTTTAGAGTTAACTGAGAGTCAAAAATGATGACTGTGTAATCTGTGACACAACACATAGAGGTCCATAGTCTAAAGCTATCCTCTGGTCGGCCAATGATTATTTATGTAGACCCCGCACACTAAACTGCCACTGATGAGGAGCACACACATTTAGTCTCCAACCTGTCCAAGCTACACGTTTACATAGAATTTTAGGAATATGCATAAAGACTGCTGCCATCAAAGGAAAGTCACTGGCAGCTGCAACAGGTAATGGTAAGTAGTACGCTGATGAAAATAACCAAAATGGAAAAGAAACACATACTTTGTGTCTCTTACCAATGTTCTGGAAGAAAACACAGTAGGAAGCTTCCTACCTCTAGAAAATAAAAACAAAACCAACAAAACCAAACAAGAAAACAAGTCTTAAAGGTTGGCCTCATATTCTACTCACTGTGGTTCTAAACAATGTTCTTGTTCCTGTTATGTATTTACTATTTAGCATAAACATTTTTTAAAAACTATGTAACTGTGTCAGGTAATTGCCTCAAGAGTTCAACAGTAAATTAGTTTTATCCACTATTTGTGATATTAAATGTTTACAAGCTATTTCCTAACTATTCTAATAACTGCTCCATAATCATACAATTTGTATTTCCTATTTTTAGCCCAGACTTCCATTCGCAGGTTTAGATCAGCAATCAGAGTATTGGTAGGTGGCATTGCCTCAAGGTAGAGCACAAATATTTTGTAATGTCAGATCAAACCGATGTGAAAAATTGTCTTTCCCTTATCACCTGTTGCAGTTCTCTCCGAACGAATCAATCTGCTCCTAAAGGAAAGGGGGATCTACAGAATCCTGCAAACGTTTTTGGGAGCAGCATAAAGATGAAAGGCTAGGGCTGAAAGTAAATTAGGCGAGCGTTAGTTTTAACAGATTGAGCAGAAATGTAATTTTCTCACATTCCCCTAACAGGTACTGGACCAATGTCCTGGGGCAGTTCTTGCCCACACAGGTCACAGTCACGGTTATCCAAAAGATTGCAAGAACAGCATATGGCTCTTGGGCTCTTCTCATTTTGAAACACATTTTTAAAACAAGTTTCTGTAGGGAAGTAGGGTAACAGAGAGCACTGCGTGCTGTTGTTGCTACGACAGGTGAGGGTGTAGTGATTTACTAACCTGGAAAAGTATTTATGAGGACTCCAAATCCTCATCGAAAAAAAGATTTACACAACACTGATGTCAGCTTAAAGATACCTGTGATTCTTTATGGCATGGGTGCTACTCAGCTGGACAGAAGCAAGGGCCCGATTGCGAAGTTTAGCCCGTGTAAACTAACATCCAAGATTGCCTTCCTGGAGATGGGAGTACAGGCAACTTCCATCATTCAAGCATTGCTATCATGATCCTTTCTTTCCCCTTGACAAAGCTCTGCAGAAAATGGTCAAAAGCATGCTAGCAAAGGAGAGTGAAACTGTGTAGTGGGAAATCACGCATTTTTAAGAAGGTCCTCACACAAGACTAAATATTGGGAATTAAGGGCAGAGGAAAAGTGATTTATCTTTCCCTTGCTCTGCAAGATTGCACATATACTCCTTTGACAGTTCTTCCCTCTCTCCATATATGAAGCTCTAATTAATATTAGCGCTTTATTATTTCTCTCTTTGATATGGACTGTAATTGGGCCTTGCTCATGTGTGGAGCGAGATGGGATATAAAGAAATGTTTCTACTCCCCATATGATCTGAATATACATGTGTTTGACACCAACAACTGCACTTTGCAAGTGTGACAAATTGCTTTGAAAAGGGACCAGGATTTCAGGAGTCTGCAAGAGAAAATATTTTTTAAAAATGGCTTTTACTGACTCTTCCAAATATCACCGAATTACCAATTGAGACAAATTTGAGACACATTGTCATGGGCAATTAATCCAGCCGTGAATTCAAAATGCTGTGTTTAACATCATTAATGGTATGCATTTTTCACGTGATGAACATATTTACTGCACTATATTCTAACAATTAGACTCTTAGCAGGCACTCCAGCATGTAAAAAACATCAGAAGCCAACTGTAGCATTTCCAGTTCCCTCTTTTCCTAATCACTTGCCCGCAATTACTATTTAGAGACAACCAGCTAACAGAAGTTAATCTTGTTATGTAAGAGAGGGTTGGTTTTTTTTAAATGTCAAGAAATTTAAGACAAAACAGATATTGAAGAGAAAAATCTTACGTCAAATATACAAAAATGAGAGACTGAAAAACCAAACCCTGCACACTCACTGAGAAATCGAGGCAGAAGGCAGTAAGATCTCCCAAGCCACTGAAACAAATGATCCCTACATACAGACCTGGGTTTTCCTTTGTCTGTGCTGACTTACAAATCGGCCTTGCAAATGTGCCTAGCTCAAAAGGGGTATTAAAAACAAATGGGTAGAGATCATCATGCTGTATTAATTATGCAAAAGAAGCCAAACCGATTTTAATCAGAAACAGCAAGCTCCAAACAGGAAAAACCTTCTCTTTTTTTTTTTGACAGAGATGGTTAAGAAAACATTTATGGTAATGCCAGTGCATCTGCTGATTACAGTCAAAGCTGCAGGACGTCAACATTAAATCACTGAACCATCTTGACAGCTTCTGGGTACTCAAGTTTCATTCCAATAATAATTTGCTGTGAAATTTACCCAAATCTGATAATTAGCCAGAAAATGTTAACAAAGAATACAGGTAAGAGTAAATAAAGCAGATACAAAATTGATTTGCTTCTGAAAAAAACATATCTAAGATAGATGTTCAGCACCCAGACATTTCAGAGCTGCACGTAAATTGGTAAATCTCTAAAAAAGACTAACCACTTTAAGAACAGAATATAATTTTATCATCCATTTCCTACTGATGGCGACCTATGGCTTTTTTTTTGTTTACCATACTTGTTTGTTTAACGTAAACACAGATTAGCCATTTCCAGAAAGCTCGCACCATTTAAAATAAATTTTTAATTCCTGACACCTGAGGATTCTACATGGAACAGTATATTTCATTGTAAAGCTTTTTTTAATTGATGCATCTATGTGCTGCAGAGGGTGATTACTTGAATAATAAGTATGAGAGACGTGTGATCTGGTTGCTAAGCAAACGCGAGTAAGAGAAAAAGCACAAGAAACAACGTAACAATGAATCAAGGTGCGATGACAGGATAATTATTCTATGAACTGTCATGTTGAAGGACTCGTAGAACATTGACCTGCACATGATCACACATCAGAAGATTGCCTGAGGGGTAATTAAAATAATAATACACAAGTCCAGTCAGTCACAAAGAGAAAAATATTTGTTTAACTTACTACTCTGTAGCATGCACAGTCAAATGCGTTCTCATGTTAAATGTAAATGCTTGAACAGTGCAAGAATTCAGAGGAACACAGATGACAGCAAAGACCACTGAAGTTTACCTGAATTAGCATTAATGTTCTTCTTTCTTCAGCCTTGATGCTGTGAAAGCACTGCTCAGTGATAGCCAAAACACTGGTGTGGTATCACCACTGTTTTGGGCACCAATACGAAGCACAGCATCCTATGGGCTGCCATGAAAAAAGTCAACTCTGCCCTAGGCAAACCCAGTAAGACTGTAGATACTGCAACACCTCTGTACTCAGTAAGCTGCCAATGCCACTTCACAGAATCACAAGGTTGGAAAAGACCTTTGAAATCATTGAGTCCATCCGTACCCATCCTCTACTAAACCATATCCCTGAGCTCCTCATCTACCCATCGTTTAAATCTTTTAAATACATCCAGGGTTGGTGACTCAACTACCTCCCTGGGCAGTCTGTTCCTGTCCTTTCAGGTAATTGTAGGCAGTGATAAGGTCTCCCCTCAGCCTCCTCTTCTCCAGGCTAAACAGCCCCAGCTCCCTCAGCCGTTCCTCATATGATTTTCCCTCCAGCTCCTTCACCAGTCTGGTTGCCCTTCTCTGGCTCGCTCGAGGACCTCAATGTCCTTCTTATGGTGAGGAGCCCAGAACTGGGCACAGTATTCAAGGTGTGGCCTCACCAATGCCAAGTACAGGGGCCCAATCACCTCCCTAGACCTACTGGCCACACTATTTTTGATACAAGCCAAAATGCCATTAGCTTTCCTGGCCACCTGGGCACACTGCTGGCTCATACTCAGTCAGCAGTCACCCAACACCCTCAGGTCCTTCTCCACCAGGCAGCTGTCTAGCCACTCTTCCCCGAGCCTGTAGCACTGCACCGGGTTGTTATGTCCTATGTACAGGACTCTGTACTTGGCCTTGTTGGGCCTTATCCTGTTGGTCTTAGCCCATTGGCCCAGTCTGTTCAGATCCCTCTGATGAGCCTTCCAATCCAAGGCAGATCAACACTTCCTCCCAGCTTAGTGTCATCTGCAAATTTAGTGAGGGAGCTTTCAATCCCTTCACCCAGGTCATCAATATTGAGGAGGACTGGACCCCGGGCCGAGCTCTGAGGAACACCACTTATGATGGCTTTGATGAAAGCTTTCTACATGTAAGTTTTAAAACTTTCAAGGCAGGCTTTAATACAATTTCTTTTCTCTCTCTCTAAGCTTTTGTTCAGTTTTGTACTGGATCAGCTCATATTAGCATATACCCCCTCTACAAGCCTAGTCTTCAGCTCCAAGCACATATACCATGATCATGTCCCAGCAATGTATTCTGCATATCCTTCTCATGTGTAAATACATAGACACACTTCAACTACCTTTAATCTAGCCATTGTCAGTCTTGTTCATGGCAGAAAAACTCTTTGTCCTACTTTTTGGGTGAGTTTTGCCAATTGTGTGGAACTGCTGATGGTTACTACTTTGAAACTTCTTGTGGGTTAGCATCAGCTGGCAGCTGAGCACCACCCTGTCCCTCCCTCCTTTCAACCCCAGTGGGATAGGGAGGAGTATCAGAAGAAAAAGGTAACACTCATGGATTGGGATAAGGCCAGTCTGCTGGGGCAGCAAAGGGAGAGGAAAACAGCAACACAACAATACAGATTATATAAAGCGAGCGATATGGAATGAAATTTGCTCACCACCCAGAACACGATGCCTATCCCATCCCAGAGCAGTGACACCACACCCCTGCCACTCCCCTCTGCCCCCAGCCAGCTTCCCCTTTTATATACTGAGCATGACATCATTTGGTATGGAATATTCCTTTGGCTAGTTTAGGCCAACTGTCCCGGCTGTGTCCCATCCCAAATTCTTGTGAAGGTTAACTCTGTCCCAGATGAAAATCAGGACACAACTACACTGATTACAGATGCCTACCCAGTGTAGACAAACACACTTCCACACACCATCACCCCCTACTCCCCCACCATATTTCCAGAACCAAGCTAGCCTGTCATGTAATCCACTTTATTGCTCAGGAGCAGGATAACTTCAGAAGCCTCCTCATTTTTTCTCCCTTGTTATTCCTTATGTAACTGAAGACACGGGAAGACAGCCAATTAGGAGGAGCTCTGTGTATACTCTTCAAAAAAATTAAGACCACTGAGAATACCTGAGAAGAGTTTTTGGAACATGAGGTAAGCACACAGTTTATGTGTGCATAAATTCATATGGACCAGGATGTCCATAGGTCTCACATCGTAATACAGGCACAATCGTTGCACAATTATAAAAAGGAATTATTGTTTTCTTCCACTATATTCTAAAGAGAAGCTAAAAGCACCTTTTAGGAAATGCAAAGCATATAGTAATTGTCATAATGACACTTCTTTCTAGAACAAATATGTTCTGTAAACACATTCCTAGCTCATCAATTAAGTTAGTCATGCTAAATATGCTAGAGTTATATTCTCAAATCTAATCCCATTAGTGACCTATTTCACTAAACTAAAATCTTTGTAGAATATATGGTAGCCCCAGTGCAGAATCACTATGCCTGACTCTATAGGGCAATAATGGCAAGGAGACTGCACTGTCAAGGGACTACAGAAGTGAAAAAGGCAACCATTGAACACAACTAAAAACACATACTTTAGATATCTATTGATCAGGAAGCCCAGTTTAGAGAAGTTGTAAACAGACAGTGAGGGCAGGCAAATCAGGTCCTATGTAGTTAAGCAGAATATACCTACATCAGACCACCAACTTTATTTACCTGCTGTACGTGTGTCTGAACCTGCCTGAGAACTGCCAGCTTTTTATGGCAAATTCTGACTGATATTGTTTAAAAAATGGAGGTTTTTAATGTCAAACAGAAGGGGCCCAAACCAGCTAGTGAAGTGGGCAGAAGTAGCAGGATGGAGTATATGACAGTCAAGGACCTCTGTAGATAGCTGTTTGGGTATAGAGGAGGCTGGCACGACCTTCCAGCCTGGACGACTGGTAAATCTGGGAGTCCTCAGCTGCTACAGGGAAGACATTTCTGCTGTTCCAAGAATAACGAACCTTGACTGCTTTCAGAGTACCATGAATGTCATTAGGAGGAGAATGTGCTGCTATAGTTAGGTTGGTAACAATAGGCTCATTTCAACTGCAATGGGCTCCTTGTTGTGAGGATTAAATTCTAAACCAGGTAAAATGACAAGATAGCTTGCCTGCAAACCCTGGGACCTCCACCAGTCCCAGTTTCAAACAGCTGTTTTAATTTGCAGTTTCACTTGGTTTTAAATGGCGTTTAAAACTTTTTAAAATACAAATTAGTAATACAGCTAATGGTAATGAAATTACTGTGAGATACAGTTAATTTTATATACACTGACTATATCAATCTGCATTAGATTCTAAAGCTCCTTGGAAAGAATTAATGTAAACATAGTGGATGAGAGAGATTTGGAAGACTGTTTCAGCTGCACCTGATAGCACATAGGGAAAGGAAAGATGTGTAAGGCAAGATATCCAAATTCATTATTATATAAATCTAGGGCTCAGAACAGCACTTAACACTTTCTGCAGACTTATTTGACTTGAACACATGAAATCCTCTAAATAGGAGCCTTCAACAATGGGAAGTTACAATACAGTAGGATACTGTGTCCAATTTAAGGCGGCATTGAATCACCTGCATGTTCTAGGTTTAAAAAAACATGGTAGAAAAAATCTGGCTGATGATTCATCTTACTTCTCTTTCAAATGTCATTTATTATTACCAAGGCAAGTTCGTTTTTTTTTTTTTTAAAGTTGGCTGAATTAATGTAATACTATAAATAGCATCCGTTAAGTGCTTTATTCTCAAATATACATTAATTACATCTTCTTGCCACATTTATTAAAATATAAACAATATATTAAATAATAGCTATTGCAGGGTAAAACAGAATGTTCACTAATGGAACTTCCTGTAACTTTCTTTAAATGTAAATATTTAAAGGTTAGAAACTACAATTATACATGGGTTATCAAAGAAAATATATGAACTCTGGAGAAAATTATTTGCTTTCTTGGGCAAAATTTAAAGTCCTTTTTAGTACAGTCTACATGCAAAATGTTCCATTGAATAATCACCAGGATATTTAAAAAAAATAACAGTGAAGTGCAACAGCTGATTGAAAACAAATATTGTCGTATTTAATCCTTAAAACTTGAAGGAAATATTTTTATCTTTTTATCTTTATAAATACTTTACTAGCAGATTTTACTCCCATGAACAGGAAACATTACATTTGCAAATTCAGTCTTCAGCATTCAATATTCTGTGTTTGATAATTCAGAACTCATATTTACAGCATAGGCCTTATACTACAGAGAAATCCTGGTTTGTAGTAGGATGCATATGATTGAAGTAAGTCTGTGGTAGCAGCATCACAATTCACTGGTAGCCAGAATGTTCAAACAAAAGCAATTGAGTAGTAGGAGAGAAGATGTCCTTATTTAAGAATACAAGGAATATTCTAATGGACAGAAGCAATTAAAAAGATATGCACTAGTACACCTTTTAGAAATAGGGACTGGAAAATGTCTAGTGTCCAGTGTTAGCTAGAGGCATTAAACATCATCTTGTGGAAAATAATCTCCTGGAGAAAAGGGGAAAAAACCCTCCAAACAACCAAACACCAAAAAACAAAAACCAAAATGAAACACACCCCACTCTGGATGTTATTGAATCTCTGGACTTTATTGAATATGAAGAATCTTCAATTATTTGAAGATCAACTTTCATGGCTGGCCACAAATCAGTTAACTGTAATTATCACTGCTCTACCTAACGACTTCCTGTTCAGAAAAAAAAAATAAATCTCCCTGCATTTATTGTTTTTAAGCTGTGATAATAAAAAAAAATTGTCCAAAGTAAACAAAACCACGCATAACTGCTTTGTTTCTTCCCCCCCAAAAACAACAGTAATGTTTAAATAACTTCTCATTTAAAAATACTTGATTTTTTTATATGTATGGTTTTCAGTTGAATGCAGTTAGAAGTAATACCAGAAACTTATTAATGGTGCATTACTGTAATATAAAATCAGGGACAGTTGAAAAACCTGTCGTTTGGTGCAGTTACTGTTTCACAATGGGAGGAATAATTTCTTGTAGAGTGACATGTTCCCTTATGTCACAGCTATTCTTCCTTTACAAAAGCTGTTACTTTGATGGGGAGGACAAATGCCTGCCATATATTACTATGCAGTCCATTACAATGGGTTCATTCATATTTATAATACAATCTGTGATGTTGATGCAATCACTTTAGACTTCGCTGTTATTTCAAACAAATCCATAACTGAGAAAAAGGCAGGCTGTTGACAGGAGTTAATGTGGGTTTTACTCTGTTTACAATTGCTTTCTAATCTACTAAATGGCTGTGAAAATTGATGCACTGTTAGAAGTGCTTTTATACACTACTACAGATAAAGGGCTGTTATACTGCAGTAATCTCTGTAATGCTAAATTGAATTTTCGACAGTGGTTTTTTTGTTTTTCCAATTTGAATGTGACAAGGTAGGCTACTCAATTTATGGTAAGCTTAATTCCATCAATGCAAGGCATTTTCCCATCTTTATTAATTGGGATGCCTATTATTTGCTAGGGGTAAAAAAAAAAAAAAAGTTTGAGATAAAACTTGTAAATATAACAGTATCAGCTTTAGGGAAAATCTCTTGTTGGCCAAAACATGGGGCAGAGTAGCTAAATCTTATGATCAAATTTGTCATCTGCTGAAGCTATTCAGGTGAATCCTCAGCAGGTAAAACATAGTAGTATAGTTTGCAAAACTGCTCACCTTGCCATGAAAGTAAACAGATATGCTTAAACATCATAAAATAAAATTTGTGATTTGATGATTTGCCAATAAACAACTTCCAAGTGGGATTTTAGGAAGACATGCAAAAATAGTGGTTTAGTTACATGACCAATGAAATCACAATCATAAAGAAGTCCAAAGGATGCATACTTTAGTTCATCACCCTGAAAAGAAAAGTCATTAAGAAAAAAATAATGAAGCCTTTTAAGCTAAGTTTTCTCTGATAAAGAAGCTGCAAAAAAATACCAAGGCTGTTGCTGACATGAGACAGAAGGACAGAAGACTTTGGTAATGTAGAACAGATGCCCTAAAAAAATTTCCTCACACACTTCTCTGAAATGCCTGGTGTCTCATTAAAACCTGAATCTGAGGAATGCAAGACAAAATGTCTTTTTATGCTAATCAAGGAGCTGCTAACTTTCTACATGAATATGAAAATATTACTAAAAATTAATGAACAGAACTTTTACATGGCTTCTGATGGAAAAAAAAATCCTTTATATTCAAGACATTTGCATGTCTAGCAACTTTAAAATTTGCTTATGTGCTTTAAGTCCACAAGATTTAATAAAGAGGAATAATTCAGGTTGGAGAAGACCTCTGCAGAGGTCATCTGGTTCAAACCCAGCTTCAGAGTGAAATACAGTTGTTAAGTTGGATCATAATTATTTTTTTTTTTTTCCAAAAACTAGGCTGTTGGGTATAAAGACTTAAACTTCATAATTAAACCTTGGTGACATTTAACCACATCAGCTGAATTCAGGAGTCAAACATAACACAAAAAAATGCCCAGGCATTTCGTGCAGGGCAGTATGATTAGTCTATGCAGAGTAGGAAGCGAAATTCACTTAAACGGTCTATCAAGTAAGGGGCACAAATGTGTAGTAACTAGGTTTCATGAAAAATAAAGCTCACAGAGCACTTTATTTCTCTTGTGGTTTTTTCCTATATGACTTATTTCTTTTCTTCAATGCTCACTTTTTCTCCTCTCCATGTTCAAAAGAAAAAAAAAGAAAAGGCTTAAGAGCTAAATTCTGTAATTCTTACTGACTCAGCTGGAGAAGGACTATTAAAGTTAAATGCTACTGAATAAGTCTTATGGATCCTACAGCATAAAGAATAAATGGAAGTTTGGTATGTAAAGACTGATTTTAGAAGATGACAGAATCGTAAGAAAGTACTTCTGGAGTTGCTTTAAAACATACTGGGAATGGTCATCATTTATAAACTATCACTGATTGTTTAAAACTACCGTATTGATTGCAGTTGCAAATGGAATTTCTTCCTCTACCAAATTAAGTAAATTATTCTTTTCTTATATTAGATCAGCAAATAATGCAATCTCTCAGGAACAAAAATGTTTCTTCAGATAATTAGTGGGCATCTTCTAAACGCTGTTAAGTATCGTTTAAACCCAACTTCTAGCTATTTGTGAGACACAACCAAAGAAGCCATCTAGTTTAGCAGCCTGGCTTACTTCAAATGCTTCACAGCAGTACCACACAAGCTGTTTTGTTCGTCTATCATTTCAGTAAAGATTCTGCTCTGCAACAGTGCATTGCACAACACTGCTTTCAAGTTTTCAAACAGCTTTCTCTAAAACTATGCTAGAACAAAAATAATTTATTTAAAAAGGTAGTTTTATAATTTGTGAAAATTATAGAAAACCAGTAATTGTATTATTTGGGACAGTAACTCATATTAAACTTAGCCTTCCTTAGGCTAGCGAGAGTAATAACTCCCTTGTTTAGTGACAGAGTTGATAAAGTTATCTAGAAGTGTCCCCTCAGTGTATTATCTCTAAGACATAACAATTCAAAATATGACTGAATGAGCTATTCCTAAATATGCTTCACAATGTGCAACTCAGTCCATGCTAATACACTTACTGCATCCTTTAAATATTCCAAGCATAATGTTTTTTTTCACCCTACAATAAAAATGGAAATCAGATTTCTGACTTAGAAATAATATGGAAAAAATGCAACAAGTACAATTACACACATGCTGAAGTGTAATCCAGTAGATTACAGCTGTCCAATGAGCACAGTAGCCATCAAAGTCCCAGTTACAAAAACATACCAACATTCTGGAAGGCTGAGTCATGGCAGAAAAGCAGAACTTCAGTAATACTTAAGTACATCCTGCACAACCTGAGGGAAAAGAGATGATGCAGAACAACTATACTCCTGTGAAAATGACACATACTTTTGCATAGCAGGCATGAAGCTGTAACAACTGAAGATAGAGTTATTAGTAGTATAGAAAACTATAAGGGATGTCAGGATCAGTCAGTCATTTAATGCGTCACCACTTGCAGGGTGATTCTGGAAGGCAGTTTCTTATTTAAGTACAAAAGTCAGGATGACTTAATAGAAGATGTTGCTTCTGTGAAAGCATAAGCATCTCTGCCCTAGCAGGCTGATGTGCATGTGACAGACCATACATACTTCTGTAGAACTGGATTTATAGAAGCTCAACCTCACCACACACTAGGAAAGAGTCTTCTTACTATCAAACTGTCTCAAGCTGTAAAAAAAGCTGACTTGCAATTTGTGAAAATTAAAATGCCCTGCTTCGAACAACACATATAACACAAAGGATGTACTCATCTGGAGTAGAATGTGAACATATGTAACAAAAATAGCCATGGACAGAGAGGTTTGACAGCACACTTCATAGTTATACCTACTTGTGCATCACAGAAATAGAACAAGATCATAAATGAACTGTAGCTGCCAAGAAATTTTGAATTTCCAGTTAACATGTCAACAAAAAAAGGGCCTTTCCCTGGATAGCATTTTCATATAACTGCTTTGTCTAGGAGAAGAGCTGGAAATACGGCAGTCAGGACACCTGATGTTTCTTTTTTTCCTTCTTTTGTACAAACAAACTACAGTTTTCCTGTCTATCCATACTTGAATCAATCTGAAACACTAACGAGATTTGTCTTTGACATTCCTATGAATGCACCATAGTTAAGAAACATGTTTGTGCTCCAAATAAGCATAAGATAAGCCACCTTCATGTCTGTTGTCATAATTAGTCTCTGCAAGTAAATTCCCAAAGTCCTGTGTAATAGGCAGTAGATATGAAGATCTATTTTCACAGAAATGAGCACTTAAATCTCACCTGAACCTTAGATATGTTACATTTAAGAATCATCTACAGAACTTGAAACTGGAGATGAATCACAGAATCATAGAAAGCTTTAGGTTAGAAGGGAGTGTAAAGAACGTCAAGTTCCAACCCTCCTGCCATGGGCAGGGGCACCCTCCACTAGACCAGGCTGCCTAAAACCCCATCCAACCTGGCCTTGGACACTGCCAGGGAGGGGGCTTCCACAACCTCTCTGAGCGACCTGTGCCAGTGCCTCACCACTCTCATCATCAAGAATTTTTTCCTTATATTGAATCTAAATCTTCTCTTCTTCACCTTAAGGTCATTAACCCTTGTCCTGTCACTGTATGCCCTTCTTTAAGGAGCTTTAAAATGAGGTCATCTTCTAAATCCTAAACTTTGGAAAGCACCTGCAGATGTCACCATGTCTACTCTGTACCTCTAAGCAGAGGAATGACATTTTTCTATAGTAATATTTCCACATGGGAAACATCAGGCAACAGATGAGAAATCTTAGTAAAGGTTCCACAAAGCTTTTCTGTAAGACTTTAACACTGACTTTAGCCCATCTATACAAGTAGCATTACAACCCAAGGGGTTATTTTTTTCAAGGTCTAATCATATTTTAGAGAATGACAAAACATTTGGATGGTGCTACATCTTTGCTCTGCTGCACGAATCACTGCTGCTTGCAATTGCAATTACTTGCCAAAATCCTACTATCTATCCCAATCCTAGCACCTGTAATTCACTACAGAAGCTCAATCATATTTCTTCTTTTAAGTTACTATCTTTACATGGCTGCATATTCCCTGTACTTTTATTCTAACATGAGAACGTTAGTAAAAACGTAATGTACACTGCTAGCAAACTCCTGCCACCAATCACCTTGGAACCTAATCTAAATTTTGCTGCAATCCAGGAAATGTCTTCTAAGTACCCAGTTTTCATACCACTCAACTTGCCTTTGGTATGATTTGTAGCCAAAACCTGTAACTGTTCACAGAATCGTAGAGGTTGGAAGGGACCTCGAGAGATCATCAGGTCCAACCCCCCTGCCAAAGCAGCTCCCCAGCTCATATTGCACAGACAGGCGTCCAGACGAGACTTGAATATCTCCAGAGAAGGAGACTCCACCACCTCCCTGGGCAGCCTGTCCCAGGGCTCTGTCACCCTCACTGGGAAAAAGTTCTTCCGCATGTTGGTGCGGAACTTCCTATGCTCCAGTTTACAGCCATTGCCCCTTGTCCTGTCCCCACAGACCACTGAAAAGGGGCTGGCCAATTCCCCCTGCATCCCCTCCCTAAGATATTTATAAACATTAATTAGGTCCCCCCTAAGTCTTCTTTTCTCTAGGCTGAACAGTCCCAGCTCACTCAGCCTGTCCTCATATGGGAGATGCTCCAGGCCCTTAATCATCTTCGTAGCCCTTCTCTGGACTCTCTCCAGAAGGTCCCTGTCTTTTTTATACCAGGGACCCAGAACTGGACACAGTACTCCAGGTGGGGCCTGACCAAGGCACCTTATTAGTTTTTACGAAAATCGGAGCTTTGGTAGCACAGGTTTGATAACTAAATCTGTTTCACCTTTTAATGAATTGTATTTCCTGAAATGCTACTCTATGAAAATATAAAAGAAATTATGATGCATGGGCAAACATAATTAAAATCACAGTAAGATTTCAGTATGCAATATTTTTAATGTTGGAAATTAATGATATTTACCCAGTGCTAGTGATAAATCTGTAAAATTATTTTGTTCATAATGTTTCAGAAATAAACAGAAGTTGTTTGTAAGTACTAGTATCTCTGAATTCCTTCTTTAGTAGGAAGGGGGCTTCTCAAGAGAATATTTTCTATCAGTCAACTTGGTTTCTTAAAGTATTATTCTTTATTTTGGTTTCACTATTTCCAAAATAAAACATCAGATGAAGCCTGCCTTCAAAAGCATAAAGCTTATCATTTAGCTTCTGTGACAGTTGTCTTTTTCCCTATATATCTTGCTTGTACAAAAGAGAAAAAGAAATTAAATACAGCTTTTATAATTTCTGTTTCTTGTAATCGTGTCTGAAAGATATGAAAATGAAAAGAAAAATCAATCACGGATGTCAGTGGTGGTTTTTTAGACATACATTGGTAATATTACAGAAGCTGTCGTTTAGAAGCACATAATTTAAGTCCAGATTGCCTGATTTACATTACTGAATCCCTGATCTAGTTTAGTCGAAGACTGAATTTAAATAGAGGTGCTTGAAGTCAGGAGGGACTTATGTATATGCTTATATGCTGTGCTGAATCAACAACTCATTGCAGCAAATCACAAGTACAGTATGTTTAACAAGCGTAACATGGCAAGCATATTTATCTATCCACAACAAAGCCAAAAAACGACATCTCTAAGAATTCCTGTGAGTTAGCAGAAATCAGCAGGCAACAATAACCTTACTTACTTTTCCTTGGAAAAGAATTATTTAGCGTAATAAACCAAAAACCAGAGTGCATTTTTTGAAGTTGACAGGAAACGGTCCAAACTGGCATACTTTAGCTGTTTGTTAACTGTCTTTCTCCTAATGAATTGCCCTGTTGCTCTGCATCACTCTGATTGCAGTGTAACAGCTTTCATTAGTCATTATAAATACGGCTTTGTGCCACGTTATTTACATTCTTATTGCAAATAGCTAGAACCTCACATTATAATAACTCAGGGTATTTCTGTGCTTGCTGAAAAATAGTCTGGTAATGCCTAATACACGATTTCACCTTAAAGAACCTTAAGCCCACATTTTTAAAGTTTTGGATTTGTGGGTTTCGTGATACAACTTAGACACCAGTATAATTCCACTACGGCCAAAATCCTTGCCAATAACAAGGCTAGGGGAATCGGAATTCAGTGTAATTAGACTTTGCAAACTGGGCTTCTCTTCTGGTAGAACTGTCACAAGGGGAAACTGACATTCAAAGCTTAAAATATGATTATTGCTTGAAAATGAACTAGCACTGTAAATATGCATAAAAATGAGCTTAGAAAAAAATCTGAATCACAAATATGAACACTAATAAATATTAATTAGTAGAAGGATGGTTTTCATAATATAAAAATATTTTCCAGATATTTTCAGTAATATTTCATTAAAAGGCTTCATCCTCTTCCTAACACTTTAGCAAGTCAAAAAAGAGGACAACAATTGTTATCTAAAATACTGTTTGATGGCAAAGACTCTTTGTAAGCTACTTTTTTTTATTAACTACATCATTTTACACAGGTCAGTCTAAAGTCAATGAATTTCAGATATAACTGACTTGCTCTAAATTCCAGTGAGTGATTTAGGTTAAAAAAAAAAAGTGTTTATCATCCCAAAGTGAAAATTTTCACTTTTTTTTTTTTTTAAAATCAAACTATTTTCCTAAAGTTGAAAAACAAAAGTAGCAAAACCCACATTGAACAATAGCTGTGACAGAGAATATGTCATTACTAGTATTCTTCAAACCTATGACTTCTGTGCTACTAAAAAATGAATGCCTGACACTACTGAATATAGATGTACATATATGTAAAAATAATGGTGTGAATATACAGTTTATGCACACACAGAGATATTATGTGTGCATATATACTATATTCAGCTTTTTTTACTGAACAGGTTTTAATGCCTTCACAAGTTTTAATAAAGATCTATGCCAATACTTTGAAATAGTCACTCTTCACAAAATCCCAGCTGGCAATCTAAACTCAGGTACAAAAAGGCATTTCACCTTTTAACTAACTTATTCTGCCAAAGAAAGATTTACCAAGTGCATTACAAGGTTTCCAAAATAATATTTACATAATATAATGGGAAAAAGTACTATGATGTGAAAAGATGTCTATAAATGAGGCTTAGTCAACAAGAATGAAAAATAAAAGATAATCGAGTCCTTTGAAAGAGGAACAATGGTATTTTTTAAATTCATTTTGACCTTCTTAAAATAAGGAATTAAACTTCTTTTGTTCAAATATTAAGATCTTTTCAATGAACAGATAAACAAATTAATCTTCTCAAATTCAGGCTGTATTCAACATCTCCTTACCCACACTGCTGATGAAGATAAACCTTGTACTGCGGTTTTCCAGGCTATAAACTTTCAGCAAGTAGAGAACAATTTTAATTTGATGGATGTGGTTTTAGGTATACTTAGTTTGTCATCTGGCTGGTTTTCTTCCCAATTACATGTTGGCAACACAGTCCTCGACGGGGCTTCTTTCCCCTCATAACTGATAATGAACCATACATCACAAATGTGGCACCTACAATACATCTGTGTAACCTCTTTGGCAACATAACTACTTAATTTCACGGCAGAACTTGCTCTCAGCACCACTTTTATATTATTTAAAATATTTGAAATGTCTTTTTAACATTACACTTCCAGACACCATCTACAGACTTTCTTTTGAATGCTATAATTATTTCCTATCCAGCACAGATGAACACAATGCTAATGCTGGTCGGCTGCTGTGGCTGTGAAGCTGGTTAACCGCTCATTTATCAAACTCTCACACAGAAACTTTAATGGAAAATATTACATCTTCATCACCACTGGAATTATTGTGCACTTACTGCATAAAAGATTCCAATACCCTGCACTAACAATGAGACCGATCTGGCATCACTGTACTTATCCTCTAGCAGGACAGGATTACATACAGCTCAATAAAATAACTGGCAAACAAGCTCCTATCAATATACTGCACATATTCTAGGATATGTAGGGCAGCAAGTGTAGAAAGGTAGGAAAAAACATATGGATGGGGAAGTTCTTCACTATATTCAATAAATACACTGAATTTGATATCCTGAATAGCATGCTGAAGACAGGTTTACAGTATGTCAAAATCATGGAGAGCTTAGTGTCCCCCGGTGTGCACATTTATCATTACCTATCAGGTGGTCTCAGACTCAAGTCAGATGAAATGTTCTGCATTTCCCAAATGCTGCTAAAAATGCATCTTTTTCTCCAATTTTGCTACTTGAAATCTTTGAAAAAAATTAAAAATACACTGCCCATCTTCAATGCTGGTCTAGCTGAAGACAGAACAGTATGAACAGCCACCTACCTTAAGTGCTTCACGTGGGAGATTGTAAAATTTATCAGGCAGAAACCTTACCAGGAAATAGATTTTGAAATACTCCAACAATCTGAATTAGTATCAAGCAACATACATACATATATATATTTCATTTTCTTAGATGTAATTAAAGAATAAAATAAAAGTGGTTTTCTCCAGAACAGCATATTTTTCTTTTTAAAGCAGAACTTTTTCAAGTCATTGGATATAGCACTTTACTCGATCTTTAAGAGGGAAATTATTACTTAGTGCTACTTATTAATAAAAGCAGGCAGGAACACTGACATTTTAATTTAGATTTAATGCTAGAAATATTTTGCATTCTCAAAGAAAAAAAAAAGAAACTTTAGAAAAGGAGAAATTAATATAGGCTTTATTAACTTCATTGTAAAGACAGGCGGCATTATTTTTTGCACAGATAAAAGTTCCCATGGCAAGAAGTACAAGGAAAAGGGGCTAAAAAATACTGGGTTTTTTTTTTTTAAAAAAAAGAATGCAATATAAAAGTACAGAAATCACATTATCTCAATACAGAGAAAGTGCAGAAAAGGTACTAAAAACTCATAGAATCATTTAGGTAGGAAAAGAACATTAAGATCATTGAGTCCAACTATTAATGCAGCAATGTCAAGACCTCCACTAAACCATGTCCCTAAGCACCGCATCTACACATCTTCAAAATACCTCCAAGGATGGTGACTCAAAACACTTCCCTGGCCAGGCTGTCCCTATGACTTGACAACCTTTTCAGTGAAGAAATTTTTCCTAAACCAAATCTAAACCTCTTGGCGCAACCTGAGGTCATTTCCTCTTGTCCTATCACTTGTTACCCAACAGAAGGGATGGACACCCACCTCACTACAACCTCCTTACAAGTAGCTGTAGAGGGCAATAAGGTTTCTCCCTTCTCTAGGCTAAACAAACCCTCATCTACTCTTCAAAAGACTTGATCTCTAGACCCTTCACACCAGCTTCATTGTCCTTCTTCGGACATACTCCAGCACCTCAATGTCTCTTGCAGCAAAGGGCCCAAAACTGAACACAATACTCAAGGTGTGCCTTCATTGGTGCCAAGCACAGGGGAGATAAAACCGCCCTAGTCACACTGGCTACACTTTCTGATAAAAGCTCACACTCAGCCAGCTGTCAACCAACACCCCCAGGTCCTTTTCTACCAGGCAGCTCTCTAGCTACTCTTCCCCAAGCCTGTAGCATTGAATAAGGTTGTTGTGACTCAAGTGAGTGCACAGCCCTCAGAAAATAGTATCAATGGACAGAATGATTTTCAACTAGAAAAGAAAGAAAGAAAAAAAAAATTCTGTATTTATTCTGGTAAGGAGGAGCAGAGCAAATAAAGACTTAGTTCATTACTTGAAAGGGAAAGAAATCTTTGAGTGGATGATGACACCAAAGCTGAAATCTTTAATGACTTCTTTTACTTCAGTATTCACTAAAAATTGCATTGTGAACATAATTCATCCTAGTGACGGAGCACTACTGCACAGCTAGCTCTGGCATTTTCTAAGAAAAACCCCAGAAAACCTGAGTCAGATAAAATCAGACCTAAGGCATTGGTTAAAGTAACCTCAAAGCAAATTGCAGCTACAATTGATGAAGATTTTGGATGATCTGACTTAAGAAAACTGGAAGAATTGGAAAGTTGTGACTCTAGTAGTAACAAAGGAGAGAAGTGTCAGAGAATTGCTCGACACTAGTCAAAATATCAGTCTATTTCTAGCAGGTAAGAACAGGAGCATCATCTTTAAGACATGTGAAAACATGCTTTAGTTCTTCCATTCATCAACTTCAGCTCTTTGTCCAGTTTTAGACACCAAACTACAAGAAGGGGGGTTGTCTTTTTTCTTTTAGACATCAAGAGACTAATAAAAATCATCAACATCTGAAAATCCTAATCTACAAGAAAAGACAGAAGAAAAATATTGTGCTCTTTAGTCTACAGACAACAAAATATCAAGGACACAGGACAACAAGGGTACCTCAAAAGACCACCTAAGCCTCTTTCTCATTCTCAAGATCAGCGCTGTCGTATTCCACAGTAAAATATTCCATTTAGTAATATGTTTTCAATATATACAAAGAAGAAAAGAAGGGAACATGCAAACAAAGGAGAAATAAATATGCTGTTCTTTTTGTGTAATGTGGATATATTTGTCTAAATTTTTCTTAGAAAACTCCACCAAGAATGGTATCTGTATCCTCAAACACATTGTGTGAGAGATCAAATAAACTTTTAACTAGCCATAGGCTTTATCACTTATTCTTAAGCATAGTGAAAGAATTCCTGTGTCATATAACCATATTTTGTCTTCCCCAAAATCAAGGAAAATACAGTATAATTTTATTTTTCTTTAAAAAACAAACAAACAAAACCAACCCTGAACAGGTTTATCCATCACACAGAACATGAAGCTTATTATTAACACGATGTTAGCGCATCAATGAGAAGATGACAATGTGCTACTAGTCAAATTATGTTTGTGAACCAGCATTTTAAAGTTAACTTCCTTCTGGCATTCATGAACAGAAATTCCACAGTGAGAGTAGAGCTAAAAGAGATAACTCTACATTTAATTGCTTAAGTATCTAAAATAGCCAAATAAGTCTCTTTTAAACCTCATTTTTCTGTGAAGTTGGGCAGACATAAAACAAGGGCACAAGAACAGTTGCACTGCAGCATCCTAGTGAAAGCATGACCAAACTCTCCTTAAGCCTTACAGTCAATGCAGTCTATTTTGAAGCATTTCTATTTGTCTGTTGCTTCCTACAGAGTCAAGGTTGGGGTTTTATGTGTGTGGTTTGTTGTTTGTGGGGTTTTTTTATAAACTGTAGGACAGACATACACAGTGATATTCTAAGAATTTATAAATACTTTAAATTAGCTTGAGAGACACATGTACAAAATAATATATTAATTTAATTAGGAAATTATTGCTATAGTCACATTAGAAGTCTGAATGAGCTTAAAACCAGAGAAATTAAAACTATGCATTTTTTTTAATATCAGAACAAGATTAAAATGTGTTTATATGCAAAATTAAGTCCAAAATGTACTATTTTGCATCAGGCTCTATCAGAGCTGATGATAACTCTTGTCCTTTTTCTCTACCTGAGTTTTCTTCCTGGCTAAGTACTGCATTTTACAACCTTTTTCTTTAAATTACTACAATGTAAAGCGCTGTAGTACTAAATATAGAAAATATGCAGAAATAACTCAGAGAATGAGGTGGTGAGCTATGCAATAAGCAAATATCCACATAAAATTTCACAGAAGTAAAAGCTTTAATATTAGAATGGTAGTTAAACACCCAGGCATTTAGATCTACAGATCAGACCACGTACTCACTTCCATTTCCAACTACAAAACTTTAATGCTTAGTTTCCCAAACAGTTATTCTTTAAAACTCTATGACTGCTCCATAGTTTAGGATTATCCATACTAGATTAGAATTACCAGTCTCGAATTAAAAGAACAACTTATTTTCTTAATTCCCAAAAATTCCCAGCAGGATGATTGGAAATAATTATTTTCCCCTTCTGACAGGTTTTCCCTTAGCTTTTATCCCTAACAAGATTCTTGATTTTAAATGGTCAATAGATCAGGTGCCTCCTAAGGAACAGCCCTTCTCCCAGTTTTACTATCCATACACTACAGATCCTTTTCAAGCAACACAGAATCACAGAAAGGCAGAATGATAGGGGTTGGAAGAGACCTCTGGAGATCATCTAGTCCAACAACCCTGCCAGAGCAGGATCATCTATAGCAGGCTGCACAGGACAGCATCCAGGTGGGTTATGAATATCTCAAGATGAAGACTCCACAACCTCTCTGGCCAGCCTGTTCCTGTGCTCTGCCACCCTCACAGTAAAGAAGTTCCTCCTTGTATTTAGGTGGAACTTCCTATATTCAAGTTTATGCCCATTGCCTCTTGTCCTGTCACTGGGAACCACTGAAAATAGACTGCCCCCATCCTCCTGACACCTGCCCTTCAAGTATTTATAAGCACTGATAAGATCCCCCCTCAATCTTCTCTTAGGCTGACAAGTCCCAAGTCTCTCAGCCTCTCTTTGTAAGAGAGATGTTCTAGTCCCCTGATCATCCTTGTAGCCCTTTTTTGTACCTTCTCCAGTAGACCCCTGTCCTTCTTGAATCAGGGAGCCCAGAACTGCATACAATATTCCAGATGAGGCCTCACCAGGGCAGAATAGGACGAGGGGAGAACCTCCTTCCCTTCCACCTGCTGGCCAGGCTTATCTTGATACAGAATGACATTGGCTTTCTTGGCCACCAGGGCACACTGCTGGCTCATGGTTAACCTGTTGCCCACCAGGACTCCCAGGTCTTACTCCACTCTCCAGCCTGTCCAGATTATATATAATGTCAGCACACAATATATATAAATCTTATAGCAGTATTGCGAACCACAGCCTACAATACTTTCCTAAAGCTAATCCTTTTCACTTTGCATACATATTCACACAAACTGCATTAACATACTGAAACTGATGTGGAAGCAGGTAACAAAAGCGAAGTCACATACTAGCAGTATTCATTCAGAGACATCTCAAACCACAGAAAATCTGGCAGAGCTAGGACAGATTTTGAGAATTATACAAACTTACAATACAGTACTGTGTATTTTGAAGTGCTACAGGTCTTAACATATTATAAGCACATAAACATACATGTGCATGCATACAAATGATGAGTGGATGAGCAAAAGTCCATTGGCTATCCTACTAAAATGCCTTAATAGAAAACTACTATAATAGGCGATCACCATATTGTAATTTTTAGGTTTGCAAAGCTTCAGAACATCGAATTGAATCATAAATAAAACTGTGCGAATGGAGAGGAATTGTTTGTATTCTCCTCTCTGTTCAAGAAGGCACAAAAAATACATATATGGTGAAAGGAAAAATTGGAAAGCTTTAGGAAGATAAAGAATGATGGAGATTATTCAGTACCTTGGTAGGATTTAGTTAGGCGTCAGTATCTGGCTAAATGCTTTCGAGTGCTTTAGAAAAAGGACATAGCCAACTTAGAAATCACATTTGCCCAACTGCAATTCAAAGAAATAAAATAAGGGAAATAATTTCCCTTCTATAAGGGGACATTCAGCATTATTTACCTTGCTTAGCTACCAATTTCCTTTTTTTTGCACTGGCCTCTTGCAAAGCAATAATGGACAGAAAACCATGAAAAATATAATAATAAAGCTACGGAAAGCAGAAATGGAATACATAGATTAGGTATAAATGCATACAATTAAAATTTCAAGCTAAAATGTGTCCTCTGAAAACTCCTAACACAAAGCATTACTTTATAAATATATAATCTGCAGTACAGCATGGCCTTACCCTGCTAGGTAAGAGAAGGGGGAGTAAAATTAGGAAATAAAGAAGCAGCCAAAAATAAAAATATTCTTAAAGAAAAATAAAAATTAAGCGAAAGATTCATGGACAAAGAGGCAAACAGTGAAAGCTTCTTTTGCTCCCCTCCCCCTCAAGGTGTTACATAACTTTTAAACACCTTATAGTGATTCAGTTTATCTCAACCCACTGCGACTTAACAGCACTGTACAGAAAATAGCTGTAAAGTTTGTTTGTTCACAGTTTCTGCATGGGTGTAGTAACATCCATTTTGTGGCAAGACCACGCCAGCAGGAAGGAAGGTTGCCCATTCCTGACCATTACAGAGCAGGTGAATTTGAACCTTCTGGAGCTGGGGATATTTGTTTCTTGCTTAAGGAAGTTTTAGACAAGATTTTTAGTGAAGGATGGAAGGGGATGAAAGAGAGATGCACTTTTTCAGAGAACACTGAGGGCAGGATAACAAATGGGTTCTGAAATTTTAAGGCCATATGAGTAACCCACCAGTTTTAATTTTTCACTACGTACATAATTACTACTTTTTATAGTCTCATATATTGGGAAGATAAGTAGGTGTCTTGTGGTGCACTTCCCTTCACCACTCTGCCAGATTGCAGTCCCATCATTATATTCTAATCGAAAAACATGCAATTTCCTAAGGTTTTTGACATGCTAGCTTCAGAGGTAAGAAATACCTTGGGAAATTTCAGAGCTGATTTGGTCTCAAGCTATATCGAGTCAAAGAAGTCAGATGAGCTACTATATAAATGTTAATGAAATGCGCTCTAAAATGTTAATGGCCTAATGCAGATGACCAGAGAATCATAGAAAGGTTTGGGTTGGAAGGGACCTTAAAGACCTTCTAGTCCAAAATCTCTGCAATGGGCAGGGACACCCTCCACTAGACCAGGTTGCCCAAAACCCCATCCAACCTGGCCTTGAACACTGCCAGGAAGGGGGCAGCCACAGCTTCTCTAGGCAACATCCTTAGAGTAAAAAATTTCTTCCTTATATGTAATCTAACCTTACCCTCCCTCAGCTTAAGGACAGTACACCATGTCTTATCACTACAGTCAGTGATAAACAGTCCCTCTCCAGATTTCTTGTAGGCTCCCTTTAGGTACTAAAGGCTGCAGTAAGGTTTCTCCAGAGCCTTCTACTCTCCAGGCTGAACAAGCCTAACTCTCTCAGCGTGTCTTCATAGGAGAGGTGCTCCAGCCCTCTGATCATGGCCCTCCCCAGGACGCACTCCAACAGGCCCATGCCATTCTTCTGCTGGGGGCTCTGAACCTGGATACAGTACTCCAGGTGTGGTCTCACAGGATTGGAGTAGAGGGGGGAGAATCACCTCCTGCAACCTGCCAGTCACTCTTCATACGGTTGGCCTTCTAGTCTGCAAGTGCGCATCATCGGCCCATGTTAGGACCTTCATCAGCCAACATCCCTAAATCCTTCTCCTCAGGGCTGCTCTCAATCCATGCTCTGCCCAGCCTGTAGTTGTGTTGGGACTGTCCCAGCCCATGTGCAGGACCTTGTACTTGGCCTTGTTGAACTTCACATGGTTCACATGGATGCACCTCCCAAGCCTGACAAGGTCTCTCTGGGTGGGATACCTTCCCTCCAGTGTGCTGACTACATCACACATCTTGGTGTCATCAGCAAGCTCACTGAGGGTGCACTCAATCCCACTGGCCATATTGTCAATAAAGATGTTAAACAACTCTAGTCCCAATACCAACCCCTGAGGAATGTCACTCATCACTGGTCTCCACTTGGACATCAAGTTGTTGACTGAAACACTTTGCGTGAGACCATCCACTCAATTCCTGGCCGAGTGACCCCTAGCAGGCCCCCACTATAGTATCCCTTGTCTCTGCTCTTCCTTTAATCCTAACCCATAAATTCTCAGTCTTTGCTCTTCAGTCTTCAGAGTGATGAAGTGGCTCTGCAAAGGCACCTTAGGCTTCAAGAAAAGTCTCTTTCTCTTACTGGTCCTTGTTGTCACAACCTTCCATTCTTCTGCATTACTGTCCCCACTCCCATCTGTATATGTTGGCAGGGGAGTTTTTGGTTTGTTTAGCTGTGAATCTATTGCAGACCATGTGTGGAACCAGCTATCTAACTCCTCCTCAGCCTCCCTGGTGTTACTCAGCTTTCTGACCACCTCCTGCAGCTCAGTCACCTGCTGCAAGAGGTCCTCCACCTAGGTCTGCTACCTATCCCTGCCCCAGGAGAAAAATCTAGGCACTTCCTGCCATCCAAGGTCTGCACTGCAGTGGTTTGTTTGGATGGAGGCATCAGCAACCTCTGGGGTAGATTGTGCAGACCTCCCATCCAGAGCTGCAGCCTTTGCTCTCAGACGAGTGCCCACCATTCCACCTTGAGGGCCAGGTAGGATGGGTGCCTGTGACCTGTCACAGAACAGTGCCTGGTTGTCTGGTTATGTGTACTTCAAATCTTCCACTTGGTCAGTGGAATTCCCTGCTTCGAAGAGGTGCCCCTCCTTGCACACCCGCTCACATGAACTGCTGTGTGAATTGCCACGCCCTGGGAGATATCATGCCCTGTTTGCCTGATCCAGGTGGCTTGTGCAGCCTAGGCAGCCTTGTGTGGGTGTGGGGTGGCCTCCATGGCTCTGTCAATGCCCAGGCCGTGTCAGTGTCTTCCATGAGAGAGAATTTCTGAGTATGTACAAGAAGAAAAATCAGTAGTTTCATATTAGCTTCATAACGAGTTGCCGAAGTAGTGACACTACACTAATGAAAACAAGCTATTAATTTTATCCATCTCTAAGCTCAACTGCCATACCTGATTTAGCTCACAGGATATCGAAACTTAGATTTCACCTTTAATGGTTTCATATCTACTTAGTATAAATACTGGTTTTGGAAATTATTATTTTATGGCTCATCTTAAATAGTTTTTTACTCAAAGGGAGGGCTCACAATATCTAAGGAAAGATGAGGAATTTCTAGAATTTGTATCCTTATGGTCAGAGGCCAGAACACCAATGTTGCATTCTAGTGACCTGCTTCTAATTTTGTCAAGAGGACAGAGAAGTCTACAACAGCAAGCAGAAAAATAAAGTTATGGATTATTGCTAGAGAAATACCAGTTTAATAACTGAAGTTATTCTTCAGGGTTTGTTCTGTGGGAAGGCGGGACATAAAGGTTAGAAACTGATAGCATAATGAGCATACTGTCAGCGCAGAGCAGTCAGTTCTAAGTCTAAGTCTCAGTAAGAGTCCTCAGTGCAGTGCCAGCTCCATAATGAGCAAGCATTCTCCTCAACTGGAGAACTTGGTGTATTAAACAAATCACAGGATATAATAATACACTGCTTTTGGAAACCGGCATAAAGAGATTGGTATTAATGATGAAGTGTAGCAGATGATATAATGAAACAAGGACACAGAAGTACCACTAGTTTAGATACATCATTAAGAACAATCACCTTTGACACAAACAGTTTTGCTACTTCAGTACTCCACTAATGTCAAAACCCATGAACTTCAGCGTGTTGGAATTTTGTCTTAGAGGCTGCAGTTAATTAACCCAGATTGTCTTCTGCAAGCTCCAGATGTGTTTCTTGCAGGACAGACCTTCCGGGGTTTTTTTTTACAGCTTAAATTGAGGGGATTTACAGTGTTACTTTTTAATATAAACATGGCATAAAAGTAGAGAAAGTAAATGCATCATTTTCTCTGAGTGAGTTGTGTAGGCATTTCTGTTAGTATTTTTATTTACTGCAGTTGCTCAGTAATCTGAGGGAGCGTATTACACCTGCGTTCTGATGCCTTGCTGTGGTTGTGTCTAGGCAAAATGTAAGATGATGAACGAAACATGTGAAGTCCAAATAATTTAGTCCCCAATTCTTCGGAAACTATTTTCTTCTCAGAGGTAATCTCTTTTTGGCTATCTGTTCCTAGAGGAACATATTTAGGAGCCTCACAATAAGTTTTTTCAGTTGAAGAAATTCAAAGTTCTTCAAGATTATACCTATAATATTGCCTTTACCTATATCTTTAATCCTAGTTGTTTCATTTTTATTGTTCTCTCCAGGTTCCTTGCGGACTTCAATGTTCCTTTTGTGTGTTCTTTAAATCTTAGCTTCAAGTATTTTATCAAAACATGCATGTAATTGAAGCAAATTTCAACATCTTATCCACCTAATAAGCTCTTTAAACTGGATTTTTTAGAAGCAGTATGAAATATGATCCCTCTACCTCCATCAGTTGTCTTTTCTTTCTTTACGCTATCTATAATGTTACTATGACATGAATATCCATCAGCATAAAACGAACATATTTTTAAACATGGATATGCTAATAAAATTGAAAGAATTTAGGGAAATTATATATATTTAAAAGGTCTAGCTATATTTGGCATCTGGAGTGCAATAACGTACAAATAAAGTTTATTTTCTGTAATACCAAATCAACAAATGACCATCTCTTTTTGACATGAGCCCTGTAAGCACACAGGCATGCACTGGGAAAGATTACAAATGAGTGCAAAAAAGTCAGTTAAAAATATAGGATATAATCCTTAAGAGATTCTGGTTCCCTATTATGCCCAACGATGATGCCAATAAAGTTTTACTTATTGATTAACAGGTGAAATTTTAAAACATTTGATTAACCACCCATCCTACTAGAATGCTGTTTTCAAAGCTTCACTTGCTACTGATCTCCCCTTGCTCCTGTGTTCGTGCTGTCTAAATCATCATTACTTCTCCTGCATTTACCCTCTCAAACATAAACAACATATATAATTGTATAGAATTATGATGTGTATATATATATTTTATACACACACATACGCACATATGTACACATACACTTCTTGCCTTTTGTAAGGCTGAGATACATACACAGGTTTTAATAATGCCCAGACAGAGCAGGGGGCCTA
>VZTU01030004.1:13018-29891 GCA_013400835.1 Zapornia atra | reverse complement strand
TACCTCCAACTCTAGGAGGAGACCCTTCCCCCTTAGCCGGGCTGCTGGCTGAGGTAACGTATTTGGAACCCTTACCTGAGAGACGGGGTAAGTGACTATTTGATATGTTTTAAGTGTGTCGTTCTGAGTGTCTAACATATGGGTAATATTTTGTGTGCTTGTGAACTGTGATCGTGTGTTTTTGGGGAAGCTATAGCGGTTGTAATAAGAGTATTTTGAGGATCTTTAAGAGTTTTTTGTGAGTATCAAGTGGAATTGCCTACGGGGAGTGTAACCCTGGGGTTTGTGGCTCTGCTGCGAGTGTTGGCAGCAGAGTATTTTGTGGATCTTTATGCAGAGTATTTTGTGGATCGTTGTGATTGTAATCAGTGTGGTCATACTTCCAAACTGCAACAGTGAATTCCCCATTGTATCAAACAATAACCTGTAAGTGACGTACTGGATTTGCATTCTGGTTTGGTTTTTTTTATTATTATTCAAATAAATTACAATTAATTTTATTTTAAAAACCTGTGGTCCAGTGTCTTTCCATCACACCTTTGTTCTGTTAGAATAAACAAACAAGGGTGTTTCAATCACTTAATTTTAAATGGTCTCTCTTTTTCTGTGTTATCCTAACAGTGCTGTTCTTCATTTACTCTAGTTGAATTAAAAAATAATTCTGATTTTTCCACTTACCTGCCCATCTCCTTCCTAGCTCATGGATCCCCAGTTTAGATAAAGTATATGATGCTTTCTCACCTCTCAAGTTCTCACATACATAAAAGAATTATTGAAACACAGTTGGTAATAAAGTCTGTACCTAATCGGTATACTTCATACTTATACAAGAGGAAGAGGGGGAATGTATCCATGACTTTCTTGAAATTATACCAAAATTTTCTTAAGAAAATTCAGTGTATTTTCTAAGTCTGTAAACCTTACCCTTGTAAGGAATGGTAAAGAAGACAACGTGTCTTTGTTAATTAAATCAGCTGAAACTTCAAACTTCAAAGTTGTTCAGGAATCAAAAGTTCACAGAGAAACAAAAAAGTTTCCTGGACTTTATAGCATAATTTGGGGCTACTTCAGAATCAAGTCCCGAACACCTTATCCTACGGTCTCTAATAGCCATCATTATCTCTCTTTTTTTTTCCTCTTTTTTTAACATAAAAACCATCCTATTACAGAGGATCAAAGTGTCATAGTGATACTCTACAGTCACAGTAGGCATAACTGGCACAAATGCTGTATCAGGGGAATAGTTTCATCAAAGACTGAACTGAAATCATGTAAGCTGCTATTCAATGCAAAGAAAAGAGGAGAAGAATTCTTTTTACCCATGCAAATCCTTTTAGGTCATAAAACATCTGTTAAATTAATGCCACAATAGATGATAAACCCATTTCCAGAGTAACCCCCAAACTGTATGATATCAATAAATTGCATCTCGGTCTGAAAATTCTGATTTATAAAATGTTTTGACAAACATACCTCTTTAAATCACACAACTTTGCCTCTGAGGAGTCGTGTCACTTCCTTTTCATGTCAATTCCCTGCACTGCTGCATTGCCACAATCTGCGGTGGCCACTGGAGCTCAAGTCAGACGGAGCTATCAAATCAATTATAACAGCCTGCCACTGTCTTACACCGACAACAAATGATTGATAACAAAACCTGCCTACTTTCAGTTCTCATCTGACAACAACAAAACAATCCCTGCCTGCTTTTGCTGGTATTTGTCATAAATCAATAGCAATTTCATCACTCAGAAAGGTGCTGTCAGCTCTACTCAGTCCATCTGGTTTCACTTTACCTTTAAAATTTTTAACGCATAAACTATTCAGGAAGGTTAATGTATAAAACTGGTTTCTGTTAGAATTTCCCATAGGTTGACACCAGAGCAACACTTACAAAATATAAAGCATCAATCATTTTTAAAGATGGGAGGAGGAACCAAGAGAATCATGCTCTGTAATCACAACAATATATCTGCACCTATCTTTGCTGGGAATTCTTTCTTTATTAGGTAATACTATCATCTGATCCAAAAAGAAATTGCTTTTCCTGACCCATTATTATGGCCTTACAGTAATTATATGTGCAAGTTAGAACAGTGAATCATTTAAATGAAACTCAGACTTTTCAAGCATGAGGTGATAGATAAGCTCTGTATTCTTCCTACCATGCTCAGCTAGGATGTCAATACTATAAAAGAAAGAAACAGCTCTTCAATATTCTACAAACATGAAAAAGAATAATTATAGTATTTTATAACATCATGAATAGTTACAAAATATAAATTTGTATTATATTACCAAATTCACTGATCTACCAAGTGGCATAATGAATTACGGGGCAACAGAGAAGCTACATAGCTTAACAAATGGATCTGCTTCACATCAAAGTTTCCAGGGTTTGTCTGAAAAGAATTGTGCCACTAAATGAATTGTAATCTTCACTTGCGTAAAGAACTTGGTGAATATTTCACCTTTATTGCCGTATGTGAAGTTCTGAACCGTAGTATTTATCTGGTTTATGCTTTATGCTTAAGAAATAAAGGTCTTTCACACTTGGTTTTCCAGCAAACTTGTTCAGATGTTGCTGGGGGAGGAGAGTGGGGAATGTTGTTTATATCTGCATTTTGGGACACAAGCCAAGGTATATTTCCACCTGGAATAACAATGATACTTCTATACCGGTACTTTAAAGTTACTATTAGGGATAGTAATACTTACACTGACTAAGTTAAGTCCTTATTTAAAATAACCACTTAACAAAGCTCCTTTCTGATTCATAATACTAAGTATTTACAGCAGCAGAAAATAGTTCCTTTAGCACCTAACTCTTCTATAAAAGAGCACCACAACTTGTACTCTTCTATGGGAGAGCATTTATTGATCAGCAAATTCTGTTCTTCCTTCTGTAAAAAATAACCCAACGCTATCACAGACACTCACAGGATTCCCTATGCTAAACTCTAAAGGATCCATGAAATTACACTGCAGAATGAATCTGAGTAACTCAAGCTGTTTCCTGGCAGTTTTGGGACATTCAGCTTTACAAAAAAACCCAAAACAACCAAAACCAAGCCATGTACACAGGCTTACTGAAATTCCCTTTCTGATGTTCCTGACTGCTGCCATTTATTTTTTAAAAACTTTTTCTTCAACTGAACATCCTTTTTGATCTTCCACTTGTATTTGTAGCAAGGCTAAGAGATTATAACTAGTTTCCACATGACCTGTCTCTCTGAGTTTCCTTCCCTGGGTGCTTGGGGCAAATGATATTGACTAACAGCCGCCTTGGATATTTTGTATTTAATGGCTAGACTAAGATATCAAAGAACCCTTGGGTTTTAAAGGAACAAATTATGCAGAGATTTAGAACTCCACAGGTGAATGAAACAAGAAACTGCACTCTTACATTACAGGAAGTCAGAAAACTTCACCTGCTATCCAAATGAATACTTCTGACTAAAGTGTTATCTTACAAATGCCAACCAATTACTTGGATCGTTAATGGGTAGCCAGTCCAGAAGAGTAGGTTTCTTTTCCATTATGTTTCACTGTGACAGAAGTATCAAAACCTAGGAATTAATTTTGAGAAATGAGTGGGCTGATGAAGTGATGGAAGATGCTAACATTATAATGTAAAATCCAAGAAAGAAGGGATTTATTTTTTCATAAACTCTATAAACCAGGAAGGACGTTTTCATTTGGGATGAAAGCCTAACCTAAATGGCACCTTTAATCCGTCTGTTAGTGTGGGAAAATACAATAGGGACGTTAGAAACATATGCTGTGCTTTTCAATGCATATCTTAATTATAACTAATGGCTAAAAAAGGAGATAAAGAAAAAATACTAATAAATAAAATACTGAAATGACTGGTGAGTACTCGCACACCAGAGTTTAAATCATACTGATGATAATTTGAACGAAAAATACAAGAGATTTGTTCCTGAAACTGCAGAAGAATTTGTCTTCTGCCTAAATTGATGCATCATATTTTTAAAACAATTTCTCCCATGAAGGACCCAGAAACGGGCAATGAGGGAGATGATCTGGAAAAATATGAAGTGAAATTAGAACAGTAACTTTCCTCAGAGGTGACTATGTTCATTTGAATCTGGTAGGAAAACATGAACCTCCAAAAGAAAAGAAACGAAAGAAGAAAGAAAAAAAAAAGCATAAAATAGTAGCATTGATCCTGTGATCTACAGAACCATGTCAAACACAGTATCTTTTATTCCCAAGGCATTCAGAGAAGGTGCCCTGGGATTGTATTTCTCCAAAGATGGAGAAAAAAATATGTCATTTATTGTGGCGTGTTTTCATGGGTTATTACAAAAAGAAGGGTTGTATGAAAGATGTGAAAAGAAAGGCTGCAGGCATGTGTTCTCTTGATTTTACTCGCATATCATCCACACAGAAAAACCTGCACCTCACAAAACAGACCCACAGATCAATCTAAATCTTCTTAGATTTTATCTGACCTGACCTAAGGGTTATCTAAATTGTCATAACCGAGACCTTAAACCTTGCAACGTCACCTAAAAAGTTTCTTGATGATCCAATGCGACGGCTGGATATCTTGTTTAACTCCACCAAACCCACTTCTCTTTGAGATGTGAGTCAGACCAGCCCATCAGGACTGTTCCATTGCTCACAGATATTCAGGGCATGCCCCCATTGGAAAAGAATCTCCTGCAGAAACTGGCAGCCCGTGGCTTGGATGGGTACACCCTTGGCTGGGTAAGGAGCTGGCTGGAGGGCCAGGCTCAGAGAGTGGTAGTAAATGGAGTTAAATCCAGCTGGCGACCGGTCACAAGTGGTGTTCCCCAGGGGTCAGTGCTGGGGCCTGTCCTCTTCAATATCTTTATTGATGACCTGGATGAGGGCATTGAGTGCACCCTCAGTAAGTTTGCAGATGACACTAAATTGGCTGGGAGTGTGGATCTGCCTGGGGGTAGCGAGGCCCTGCAGAGGGATCTGGACAGGCTGGAGAGCTGGGCTGTAGCCAATGGCATGAGGTTCAACAAGAGCAAATGCCGAGTCCTGCACTTTGGCCACAACAACCCCAGGCAGCGCTATAGGCTTGGGGCGGAGTGGCTGGAGGACTGTGTGGAGGAAATGGACCTGGGGGTACTGATTGATGCACGGCTGAACATGAGCCGACAGTGTGCGCAGGTGGCCAAGAAGGCCAACGGCATCCTGGCTTGCATCAAAAATAGTGTTACTAGTAGGAACAGGGAGGTAATTGTCCCCCTGTACTCAGCACTTGTGAGGCCGCATCTCGAGTACTGTGTCCAGTTTTGGGCCCCTCATTACAGGAAAGACATTGAGGCCCTGGAACGCGTTCAGAGGAGGGCTACTAAGCTGGTGAGGGGTCTGGAACACAGGCCTTACGAGGAGCGGCTGAGGGAGCTGGGATTGTTCAGCCTGGAGAAGAGGAGGCTCAGGGGAGACCTTATAGCTCTCTATAACTTCCTGAAGGGAGGTTGTAGTGAACTGGGGGCCGGCCTCTTCTCCCGTGTAGACAGTGACAGAACTAGAGGGAATGGTGTCAAGCTGCGCCAGGGGAGATTCAGGCTGGACATTAGGAAGCACTACTTCTCGGAAAGGGTAGTCAGGCACTGGAATGCACTGCCCAGGGAGGTGGTGGAATCACCGACCCTGGGGGTGTTCAAGGAAAGACTAGATGTTGTATTGAGGGACATGGTTTAGTGGGAGCTAGTAGTAATAGGTGAATGGTTGGACTGGATGATCTTTTAGGTCTTTTCCAACCTTGATGATTCTGTGATTCTGTGATTCTGTGAATCGCTATCCTGGTGGGTAGGGAACCTGTTTATTTACAGTAAATTCACAAATATTCTCAAGTAAGGGAAAGAAACTGAATCTGTGTTTCTCATATCCTGGCTAAATGATGAAGTAATCTGAGTGTTGAACAAAGGCAGTAACATCCATCTCCTTTTCTATTGCTTTTCTTGCTTTCCTTCAGAAAAGCAAATATTTCATGTCAAATGGAAAGAAATTTCAGGGTTTAAGAAAATGCAGAAAAGTGTACTTTTTTTGGTATTTTTTCTTCCTCTTTCTCTTTGTCTTCCCACCGGAAAAAGAAGAATATGTCTGCACAGCTCTGCTCCAGACATTTCTTGCAGGTAACATGTTCACAAACTCTTCACCAAGTAAGCTATTCCATAACTCCCCCCTCTCCTAAAACACATCTACAGTGGCAGAAGTGCTTCTTCTTGATGACAGTCAGCCTGCTGTACAATGACAGACTCACTCAATGAAGAGCTACCATGCTTGTCTTCAGCCTAGCATTTCTCCTAAATCTTTCTGTGTATCCCATTATGACTTTTAACAGCAATGCCTCCCCCCCAAACCCCAAAAAACCCAAACCAAACAAAAACCCGAACAACCAACTACCGAACCAAAACCAACCCAAACTGAAACAGTAAAAATCCCATCTCAGTCATTTTCCTGGAGTTGACAGAAAGAATTGAGTGAGAGGATTGGATGTTATAAATAGATACATATGCACAGGCGGGGAAGAAAAGCAGAAAAACAAACATTCTACCTTTTAAGCCAATTTATATGGCACAAAGGTAATGCAAACCTCAGACATCTGAAAATACAGTAACCGGTTTAAACTGTGAACCAATTTTCACCTTTCAGAAAGAAACACAAATGATGTCGTCCTTTGATGCATTTTTAAGGCTGGATGTAATTGGCTATTTTAAAGATTATTCCTGGTATGTAAAGACACATGGCTTTAAAATGCCATTTAAGGCTAAATAAAACACATATTTGAAACTATAGATAAATGCCTGCTTGTGCAGGACATAGTATGCGAGTTACTATCATCAAAGCTCACTGCTATGCATTAACAAGTAAGAGGGTTAATTTCATTTTTATGCTATTTTCAGATAAGGTAATTAATGTTTCTGTAATGCTAGTAATGTGAAGAAGGGAAGGGAAAAAGGGAAAGGAAAAGGGAAGGGAAAAGGGAAGGGGAAAGGGAAGGGGAAAGGGAAGGGGAAAGGGAAGGGGAAAGGGNAAAAGGGAAAAGGGAAGGGAAACAGGAAAAGGGAAGGGAAAAGGAAAGGGAAAAAGAAAAAAAGAAAAGGAAAAAAGAAAAAGAAAAATCTAATTGCATCATCACTCGTTTCCCTGGAATAGTACCAGCTGAGTTTGTTTTCCAGATCTGCTGTTTAAGCAGTGTGCATCACTTCTTTTCACCACCCAGCAGAAAGAGACACCCACAACTACAAAGTTTTGTTAAATGTGTAACATCTCTTGAAACCCAGCAGCAGCCTTCGGCATGGCCTCTCTCTTCCGATGGGAATTCTATTTTGCCAGACAAATTTTGGAGGGTGGCTAAGATCTGGCTGGCATCTGCAGCCCCCGGAGGGGCTGGGCGGTGGCGATGGGTACTGGCCCCGTGGCCGCCGTCACCATGGCAACCCAGGTTGCCCAGACGACACGGGGGGGGCCATCAAAGGGCTGATGCTCCTCAATGCTGCGGCGGTGGCTCGGCTAATACACTCGTTCACCCACACTTCACATCCCTCCTCCTTTATTTCTCACCCTAATTTATAAGAAACTGGTTTTCTTCATCTTGTCCACCTCCCGCCCCTTCCCAGCCCATGGTACAACCAGGTCAATTTTAATAACCAGGAGCAGCTAAAATACCCTTTCTTCCTCCTTCCCTTACACTGGCATAAAACCACCTGAATACAGCCAGAAAAGCAAACACAAGAATCACAGAATCACGGAATATCCTGACTTGGAAGGGACCCATAAGGACCATCGAGTCCAACCCCTGGCTCCACGCAGGGCCAGACAGGTCAGAGCAGGTGACTGAGCGCATCGTCCAGACACTTCTTGAACTCAGTCAAGCTCAATGCTGTGACCACTTCCCTGGGGAGCCTGTTCCAGTGCCCGACCACCCTCAGTGAAGAGCCTCTTCCTAATATCCAGCCTAAACCTCCCCTGTCATAGCTTAATGCCTTTCTCTTGGGTTCTATCACTGGAGAAGTCCATCCAAATATGTTCTTTTTTCCCATGGGTGGTTTACATTCACAACAACTGATGGGGAGAAGAAAAGATTTATTTCTAAATAACGGAGCTGCTACAGCAATGGAGTAAAGGCAGCTATAGGGGTGGGCAATAGTCTGCATGGTGAGCCAAGATAAGAGGAGACAGTAATTTAATTATCCCAAAGCACATGGAGTTCTTAATTTGAGCTGAATTTGAATTAACTGAAAATATTGTACCAGAAAATAAAACATGTAAATAAAGTGTTTCAGAAGCACTCTTCAAAACTTTTAACCCACACAAAACAGATAACTTCATGCTGCTTTTTCCTGTTGGGCCACACATTTAAGTCAGGAAGCTGCTGTGAATTTTTATACCTTTTAAAACATTTTAGATTTACTCACTTTGGTAATGCTTATGCATTTATCAAATGCAAACTCTGCTCTGAATAATGGCTATAAACAGTCCTTCAGATGACTCGTGTTAATGTAGCTGGGCCAATGAACTGGCTGATAATCAAATACTCCCCACAAGACACTACTTCAAGTCCCCAAGAGTCAGTTTGGCTATGATGTCAGCGGCCACATTTTTTGACAGGTTCCTCTGAGCAGGGAAAGATTAAGAATGAAGATGTTTCACTGATTTCTTTCTGCAAAATGAGTGCTACCTTCTTTCTTTTTTTTTTTTTTTACATATAGAGAATGGCTATTTCCAGATCAGATTATAAAAGGTAAAACAGAAACTAATTTCTAGCACCAACGATCCTATGAAATAATTGCCCAATTTCCCTTCATATTGAAAAAGTAGCAAAGGCATGGGCACAAATGATTTCTAAAAACAAACAAGCTGACACATTTAAACATTTTTTCTTTAAGCTAATAACTTGCCTGCCACAAGTTTCACTTAGGTAAAAGCTGCTTTTGGAAAAGAAATACACAAATTTTTACAAGTACCAGTGACTGCACTTGGATAATTTATACATTATCTTGTTAGTGCTTTGGAAGATAGTCCTATTAAATTCACTTTTAAGGTTTTATTTAGTTTAAAAAGTAATATTGGTTAGACCATCATATTTCTTGTTTCCATAAACTGCTGAAATTGTAATTTGTCCCCAAGAAAGAAATGTGATGTTATAACTATAAACCTAACTTTGATATAAAGACTATCCTTGAAAAAAACACCACTTCTGTTTGATTGTTGCACTGTGATCCAGTGAGTTTCGAACTTCATTCAATTTTGTTTAATAATTAATTTGATTTTGTTTACAAAAATGTAAAATGAAAAGTAGTGCAGATAATTCACATGAATACAAATTAAAGATGGAACATCTCTTGTGCATTGATCAGTAATGAGGTATTATATACACTCCAATCATAAATCCCAGTGGAAAGTTTAACTGATAGAACTTCTATTCTTAGGCTGACTTAATAAGCCTGAACTGATTTACTAAATGGAAAGATATTTCAACTTTCTTTGGGTGAATTTGTTCACTTCCACAGACTGCTTCTATACTAGTATGAGGACTAATATGAAATCCAACACTGTACTACTCGGCTCACGTATCTCAAAGATAAGAAACTCCTCAAAAGTGGCGGGCAAAACATCTGTTGAAGTGTATGTTACTTTCATTAAAGGGAGGAAGAATTTCAAGGGGTACTGAAAATGGCTTAGGTTCAAAAGTTCAACTTTAATTTCCTTGACAAATCAAACAAGAACATGTTAAAATGATTTGCAATACCAATTATGATTCCCTTAATATTATGTGGTGTGAGAACCATCAAAATCCTTTTGTCCCAAAGAGGTGCACCAGAAGTTGACACTACAGAGAAGCAATGTGCTTCAGCAGAATGAAACAATTCAAGGGCAATATTTATGATATTTTTTCAGTTTTTCTAGTTCTTGTCAGTGTACCTCATACAATCGTACCAAGTATACCATTACCTCCAAAATCTGAAAATCTTGTGTAGGGCAGCAATGTTGGAGTGTTTTCTGAACATAAACCACATTGAAGTAAACTTCTCCAGTAGCTTGTTCATCATATTCCAAGAAAACTAACAGATTACACAATTTTAGTGCACTCAATTTGGTTTTTGGAGGTGGACAATTTGATGTAAAGAGAGTTCCGTGTTAATAACTAAAATAAAATTAAGGCTGAAATCTGCAACTAAAGCAAGAGCATAAGGCAGTGGAGTGTGGCCTTTACTACCATACACATTGGCAGCTTAAAAAGAGCTTTCAGATTTCTCATATTTTCCTATTGTTCTCCCTAACTTGTTCAGTTTAGCTTGACAAAACTAGACCTCAGAAGATTAATTTTAGTCAAGCTTTATTTCCATATAAAATGCAGTTAGTATTCTTGTTAAAAAGTGTTCTTGACCAAATAAGTTTTCTTATCACTTGCAGAAATGTATTACTTATTGCAAACATTTAAATAACTTTCACTATGTCAATGCAGGCTAAGGGAATAAAGATTTGCAAACTAAAAATAAGAAGCAATTCCCATTTCTGTTTTAAAAATGGGCTAAATTAAAAGCAGAGAAGTGCTAAGTGTAAGAGAAAATACCCTGCAACTACCCAATGTACTAGCATTGTAGAAGTGTAGATGAAGAAAACCTTGTTGGATTGTATGGTGGCAATACCAGACCAAGCAATTTCTGAGCTCATCCAGACTCTGAGCAACATACAGTTTTGGATGGGAGATCTGAGCACATTATAATTGAACCCCACCTTGCCACATTTTCCCTGGAACTGTAAAAGGATGCAAACAGTATGGTTATTCAATGCAAAAATATTTTATGAAGTTTGGAGAGCACGGTCAGGTATTGCAGACCTGCCTCTCATTTAGCTTTCTCTTAAGCAAGATAAACCATAATTTTTTAATACATCTCTTTGTACTTTGAGTTTTCAGAAAAAATCCCACAAAAATCAAAATTATAGTGTTATTATAGGTATCCCAGAAAAGATGATCTGGAGATTCCTTTGCAAGAACTAAGCAGCCAGAAAGGCTTCAACATGCACAATTTCACCAAAGCTTTATGACTAATGTGAGTGGAGAAGATTCCTATAATAAGTAATATTCTCATTTAGGCCACAGTGCATTTTATAGTTTATTGGTACAGGTCAAAAATGCCCTTTTTATTAGACTAAATCTGCAGTTACAGACTGAAGTAGGAGTAAAATGTTTTATATACTCAAGTTAAGTGGTACTGTTGAATGTTCCAATGTACTATAGCTCTGATAGATGAGTAAGAAAGATGGGTTTAGAATAAGGAAGCGACAAGACGTGGTTGGGAAGAAGAAAAAACTATCATTAGGTATCACTTCCACAGCTTCAGAAATAACTAGAAAAGAAGAAAAAAGATCCATGAAAGAAGATTAGACCCCGGAACAAGAAATTAGGATATAGCAAGTAGTATCCTCGAATAAAGACATGGTCATAAACAGTTTATTTTTCAACTTGTAATAATAAAGATAAACATTTGTTCTAATTGACTGACATTGAAATGTGGGAAAGGAAGAAAATAATGCCATTTCAGCATGCTTTGGTCTTTGTCCCTCAGAAAGCAACTATGCCAAATAATATAATATTCAGTCTTAAACTGCAAGACTCATATTTTTGGCCCCACAGAAAAAAAACCCCAACATTTTATAATAGGAGATCTCACTACATAACAGGTTTTCAATAAAATGATCTCAGAGCAACTGCTGTTAGGTGGATAAACAGAGACTGGGTAAACTCAGCAGAGAGTAATTGGCTGTGTCCTGTTTTCAGTCAGCGGCTGGCAACAGAGAAAGAACAGACGTAAAGCGCTGGGGTAAGCTTGGAGACTGATTAGCCAGGAAGCTATTGCTAAAGGCAGCAAGAGTAGGAGCTATCCCAAGGGCTCTCTCACAGCAGTTTTCTCTGCCCTGTGAGACACAACTGGAAATCCCTTAATGCACTCTGCCCTTCATTTATTTTTGCTACTGGACATTTGAGAGCATTTAAGAACGTTACTTTTTTGAGTAGTTGCCCGATGATGGATCACACAGAATTAAAACGATTTTATATTTCTTAGGGAAAGGGGAAGACTACCATCTACAGTACAATTATAAAACTAGGGATTACCTGATAGCAAAGTACTTTTTATTCTGTGCTGAATAGCCAGAACAGAGTTCTCATCTACTCATGCATTAATCCTGATTCCCTTTTTATGCTGAAGTTATGAACTTACGTTGTATACTAGGGAGGCTACATAACTTAAAACCACTGTACTGATTCATTTACTTTTAATCCAGCTAGTCTAATGAAACATTAGCACACTTAAAAATATTATCATTACAGCTAGCAGTATAATATAAATTACACAAACAGGCTCTATAGTAAAAGAAAAGAACCGAATATCAAAGTACTAGAATTTGGAAGCACAAGTTGGCTAGCCAAATGTAATGTGAATGTTTATACATATATACCTACAAAAGAACTACGTTTCCCCCCCACCCCCAAGAACTTGTATTATTCATCACCTATGAGAGAACATACTGACCAAAAGAGCAGTTATTCAAGCTATTGTTTTATCTTCAGTACTGAGTGTGCTGTGCCATATTTAATTAACTTTATTATAGATAGAGAATTAAAACATGGAGAAACCTCTTCACGCCTCTCAGCCTCAAGCAGTTTAATTAGAGGCCTGAACTCATTGACTATTAACAATTTATATATGCTATCTCTTGTACTGCGTAGGTATTGTCCCTCTCGCTAGCCAGTATAAGGAGCCTAAGCTCCCTAAATTGTGTATCTATATTTATAAGGTATTTTATATCTTCAAGAGATGAAATACATACATTAATTTTGTGAGATCAGTTTAAAAATGCTTTAATACTGGCTATGCCAGAGTAATTAGCATTACAAAGCACTTCATGTGTATGGTGCTTTGATCCTACTGTTTTCACTGCAGTTGGAGGTATTTGGTACATCAGTAAAACAGACCGAATGGATCTCAGCTGAAGAATCAAACAATGTAAACTGGGAAAAAAACCAAACAACCACCTGCTCCTCCAGGAATGATTTAGGACCAGAGGAAAGGATAGGGAACTTTACCAGCTTCTAGCATTTTTTAAAATGTAGTTCTAATTTAACATCATGTTAATTTTTAAACACTGGCCAAAATTTAACAGAGTTCTCCCCATCAGAGCTCTTCCATCAGCCTAATCTGGCATCATGTTCATATGGGTTATCAGCAAGTTTGAATTCATTAGATTGACTGACCCAGTTCTTGAGCTAATTATGGTGGAGCAAAAGATTAGAAATAATAAAAGTTTTACTTTCTCATGAAAAAGATGGATCAAAGAAAATATTTTTATTTCAGAATGCAGGAAGAAAAAGTACATTAAGTCTCCCTTCTCTGGTAATGACAGCAAAAATATGTACACACTGAAATAAGAATAGGTCCTCAGATAAATTTCTCAAGACAAAGTTGTTAGGGGAAGAGAAAACAAATTTCCCAAGGAACTGAAGTATAGAGGGAGGAATCTCTATATTTGAAATTAAAGAAACATTAAAAAAAAAAAAAGTTACCAAATATAATATTGACTCCAGTAAAAAAACCCCAAAATTCCAACCTCACACAAAGCTATAAAAGAAACAGAAACCTTTATGTAGGAGACCATTTGTTGTAAGATGTTTCATTTTATCACATAGTAGTTTATATACTAAACAGAGTATATTCCAATCCCTTCTCCAGAGGCTAGAGAAAACAATTGGAAGAACAAATGTAGCCCATCAGTCTGCACCGTGGAGATTTATTTCTCTGGCGAATATATCTGTAGTACCTCAAACTGCTGCCTCTCAGTTAAGGCACACAATTCTGATAATAATTTCTTTTGCTGTTAATAAATCCAATTACCAAACTAAAAGACCAGTAAAAAAAGTGCTCTTCTGTTCATTAGCCCCTCTGCTCACAGAGTTCCCCTGCAAATAACAAACATTACCAAGCCTAGTGATTCAAATATTCATATTGAATGGAGAAGGCTGATTAAGATTCCTGCCACAAAAATCCAGTGACTGAAGTAAAATGGATACCATGACCTGGAAGCGCTCACCATGAAAACACCAGCCTATCAACTTGTGTCACATTTAAGCAGGCATTTGCCAACAAATAGTTTACCTATGGTTCAACTAAGCTCTTTCATCCAAGATGTTTATACAAGCAGTGATTTCATTCCATTCCGTGCAACAAATACTTACAATATTAATACAATCTTCTCCAGTTCCTGCTATTAAAATTTACTTTTTGGTGAAGCAGAAATTCATCACGTATTTTAAATAAACCAAACTTGTCAGTCAATCAAGCAAAACGGGAGGCACATCCTGTTTTCATATTATTTAAAATGCTCCCCCTCTTTCTGTTTATGAAGACATTATTAAAAAAAAAAATTATTAAATAAATATATGCTATTATCAGAAAATATGTGTTTCTAGCTTCGTATAGGTTCCCAAAGGGTAAGACAGACCTCAAATGACAAATCATAGAATCATAGCGGCTGGAAGGGACCTCGAGAGATCATCGGGTCCAACCCCCCTGCCAAAGCAGCTCCCCAGCTCATATTGCACAGACAGGCGTCCAGACGGGTCTTGAATATCTCCAGTGAAGGAGACTCCACCACCTCCCTGGGCAGCCTATTCCACTGCTCTGTCACCCTCACTGTGAAAAAGTTCTTCCCCATGTTGGTGCAGAACTTCCTGTGCTCCAACTTGCATCCATTGTCCCTTGTCCTGTCCCTACAGACTACTGAAAAGGGGCTGGCCAATTCCCCCTGCATCCCATACTTAAGATATTTATAGACATTAATAAGGTCCCCCCTTAGTCTTCTTTTCTCAAGTCTGAACAGTCCCAGCTCACTCAGCCTTTCCTCATAGGGGAGATGCTCCAGGCCCTTCATCACCTTTGTAGCCCTCCTCTGGACTCTTTCCAGGAGGTCCCTGTCTTTTTTATACCAGAACAGGACACAATACTCCAGGTGGGGCCTGACCAGGGCAGAGCAGAGGGGGAGGGTCACCTCCTTCGACCTGCTGGCCTCACAATCGATTCTAGATATAAAAATAAATACCCTCTTAAATTAGTTAATGCAGATTTTAGAAATAGGAAAGAAACCTAGGAAAGATCATTCATTGTGGCAGCGCTCTCTACTTGTTTGTGGTTTAAGGCTTTCAAATTTCTTGGACATAGCTCCTGATACTGCCTCTGCATAGCTCAATTAGGTGCTGTACACAAATACCCAAATTTATTTTGAAACCCCAAAACGGAATCGTGATACCCAGATTTGTTCCTGGACTAAAACCTGTCCTGCTTCAAATAGACAAAGTAGTCTGCCCAGAGCGAATTCAAGTAGCTGTATGTGCACTGTACTGTAACGTACCGTATACGCTCAGCTCTTTTCAAATACAAAGGAACAGGCTTAAAGCCTGAGAAAACAGATAAAAAGGAAAAACTCTGGAATAATTATTTGCCCATGCTGAAAATCTGCTGTGATTTCATTCCATTTCCTTGTTTATGACACCAAGTATTCTCGATGTTACCTTTTCAATTTCTTATCATTTTGCTATGCCACAAGGAGAGAGAAAATCAAGGACTGCAAGTTTGAATGCAATGTAATAAATTCACTCTCAGTTTTCTAAATCTTGGGGTTTAGATTTTTTGAAAATCAAAGGCAAATGCAGTCAAACTTGTAGGGTCAGGTAAGAGTTTTTTCCTTTATTCTTCCACATGGAGTTAAGATAGGTAACATGAGACAATAAAGCATGAGGAAAACTCCCCCAATAAAACTAAAAAAAACCCCTCACCATTACAAAAAAGTTTTCATTTTAAGATACCAAGACAAGAATATTGTAGCACTACTAACAACGTATTGCTGTGGTCTTTCAAAGAAAAAAGAGTATACATTAGCAATCCTGCTTTTTTTACAAATCTAGAGGAAGTAAAATCTGCGAGGACTTTGCATGGACTTCATTTTTCTGTTTGGTTAAAATGATTGTGCTTTAAAAAGTGGGAGGGTTTTTTTGAGAAAAACTTTACCATGCCAAGAATAAGGGTCAAACTACTTTACAGTGCATGCTGAAAGTGAATAGACTCTTGATTAGCCCACTATCCCCAAAAATCCAAACAGATTTCCCTGAAATTACTTAAAACTAAAGCTTCTCATCTTGGATTTGTAAGCTACATCAAGACAGGAAAAGAGGAATTACAGTCTAGCTACTTCACACTACCCCAGATCACTCAGTGTAAGTCTGACTATCATGTTTCCTTCACGTGAAAGCTGTATTTCCCACCCTATTCCTTTCCTTTACCACTTACAATCTCTGAGCCACCAAGAAAAAGTCTCTTGAGGCTTCTGATTATTTTGCTGGGTGATTGATGTTGATTTTGCCTTAGGCATGTATGACAGAAATACACAAGACTCATCTATTTTTGGAATGAAACAAAGATGATACTGTAGTTATCAGGCAACTTACAGATACAAGGACAGGTTCTGGTTCAACTAAAATGCCATTTTCCTTTCAGACTATTCCAAAGCTTGAAAGTAAAGCTTCTGAGTGTTCCTGTCCCAACAAATGTAAGAAGCTGAATGATACCCTTGTTTTCCCTGCATCTATTCAATGTCCTTTATTTGTACCTTTGCAGAGCAATGGCTTATAATGACAAAAAAAATAAACATAACTTCTTTTACATTGCATTTTTTTGCTCTGTTGTAACAAGCACTGAGGAAAAAAAATAAAATTAACTTCATCCAAAGGATGAAAAAAACCCCCAAAACATTACGGGAACACATTCGCTTACATGGGAAAAGAGGGAAGGGGAGGGAGGAGAGG
>VZTU01030004.1:0-12863 GCA_013400835.1 Zapornia atra | reverse complement strand
AGGAAGGGAGGAAGGGAGGAAGGGAGGAAGGAGGGAAGGAAGGAAGGAAGGAAGGAAGGAAGGAAGGAAGGCAGGAAGGAAGATATATAAAGAGCATTATGGATGTTGTTCAGTTAGTAAAAACATAATTTATTCTATTTGCATCAGAGTTCGTAAAGCCTTTGAAGAAAGAGGCAGGAGTTTAGATACTACTTGTTTTTAACTTTCAGAAAACAGAAGTGAAAGGGTCTGGTTAATTTATACCTAAAATCCTGTTTAACAAATATGGAAAGACTTAAAAAGTACTCTGAAAATGTCAGACCCTCTTTGCTATACAGATCAACTCAGTAATTGTCTTCGAATGGGAAGTTCTGCGTGACTAAACAATGCAAAGACAAATGTGGGTAAATTGTTGGTAATTTACAGCTCCTTTCCCAGATTTGAGATTGGCCACTGATGCATATTCAGAAGACTGCTCTGAATATATAACTTGCCTGCTGTAGCTTTTGGAAATCTGGTTACCTAGGCTAGACAATTCTGAAGCTGACATTTACTGTATGTGCAATTATGAAATATACAGTGTCACTGCTTTCAAATGTCACCTCTTTGCCACCGTTCTTATCTCTCAGAAAATGCCCTTGCCTCCCTTGAGAGAAGCAGTCTTATTCAACTAGTACCAATGAACACTGGCAAGATATTTACAAAAGCAATCATCTCTTCTGAGTGCCTAATTTGACATCTTCAAAGGGTCTCACAATAGGGATGAAGTCATCAGTCCTCTGGAGAATAAGCCCCATTATAAAGTCCACCTTGTCTCAAGGTGGCACCTAAAATTTTTAATCTTAAAAAGCTCTGGTTCTCATTCTTGTCTATCATACGTTCACATATAATTCTTTATAAGACACAGAATAGTAGGACATCTTGGTCACGTCATTCATGAGAGCTGATAAAGGAAATCTCATGAGAGGAGATAATAAAAGAGGAGTAATAAAATAGACAACTATTTTTCTGTAGGACAAATTCTTCACCACCTTTCCTAAATATGGGTAGCTCTTTAAGTTGGCAGTGTGTTTTGTCTTGTACTAAGGGCAAGTTAACAAGACTTTTTTTTCCTTCTACACCATTATTTTCACAGTAGTAATATGCATTTACTACTAATTTGAAGCACCTTTTTCCATTAACAGTGCTTGCATCCATTTTGCAGCATTTGGAGCTTAAAAATAAAAAAAAAAAAAAAAAAGGGTATTTTATACCTCTATTTATGTCAGTCTTTATTATAAAGGTTGTTTTTATTAACTTTGTTGGAAAGGCTCTGAAAAAAATAAATCAAACTTTGCCATTTTTCATCCAGAACTCTTCTCGCTGGCTGCCATCCCTTCTGACTTGAATACATTCTCCACTCCAACATTTAATTGCAGGAGAGGGAGATCACCACAAAAAGAACCTAAAACCTCAAAATTAAGCATATTCTTAAATATTTTGGGGTAAATTCTTCAGGGCTATCTCTGTGAGAGACTGTATGCGTATGCAGCTATGGCAATGCAGAAATAATTCTAAATAAAGAAATAAACCCGAGTCAATTCACTTTCCTCATCTGGATAGCTTCTTTCCCCCCACACATGCAAAATTGACTCTTATGGTCACAGTTTCTTTGATCTCTGCTGTCTGCTCTAGGAAAAAAAAAAAATCTTTATAATAAACAGTGCAGATGGTTCCAGGGGAATTATTTCGGTTAGAATAAGCAGCAATTTTACTTGACCTATGAAGTCAATATTGAAGTGAAGCTTTGGTCTTAAAGTGGGAACAGCTGAGAACTACATTTTGTGGTTTTTTAATAGAAATCCTATTAAATGTTTTCATTTCATAACAGTGCCTACAGATGCTCCGAGTCTTCTGCTGAGGAAACCTGCCTATTGAGAAAAACTTGACAAAGCTTTACCAATCTTTTTTTCCCCACAGAGGTACAAATACTGATGATGTTAGATCACATACAGAAAGAAGCACTAACATGCACTAACATGCATAATGCCGTCGAAGCAGTAACCACCATGAAGAACTGGTAGTCCTCAAGAATGCATCTTTACTACTAAGATGTACTGTGTAAAAAGTTATCTTCACAGGTTTGATTATCAGGCACTCCAATGTCAGGTACTTCCTAATGTTCATTACACATAGCTGTGGAAAGGACAGCAACATACACAGATTTACAAAAAAAACCCAAAGAACAAATTAGGTTGAACTGTCAATCATAGTTTGCTGTCATATACAGCAATGATGAAATAAAATAGTGAGCCCTAAGTAGTTGCACTGTTGGTTTCAAGAATTAAGATGAGCCTGAGCTCACTGTCAGCTATGATTGTCAAAAATAAGGTAGCAGGGACACTAATATGAACCTCAGATGACAGTTCTATTATGAATAAGGGATGAAAAAAACCCACAGTGAACATGAAAAAAGGTTTTTCTTCTGCTTAATTGGGACCAGAATGATATTGCTTGACAAGGATTTTATTTAACAGAGGTGTTTAAAATGCTTCAGACTAAATGTGACATGAAAATTATTCTATTGTTTATAGATCTACTGAACAAACAGCCACCATAATTACAACTATTTCTTACCATAGGAGATTTGAATACTGAAACAAGACCTTATTGTTACCTTTGGAGGTGTAGTCCACAAGCCAATTACCGATTGCAACAGAAGGACTTCTTTCAACCTCTGCAGTCACAGAAAGTAATCTTTTTTTTTTTTAACCTCCATTTCATTATATCTTTACTCAGCATTTTGAATACAATCTGCTTGCAAAGAAAAACACTTTGCACTGCATTTGATGTCGATATGCATGCAATCAAAGCTGCACCCCGACTTCGGGCCCATGCATTTCAGATAACATCACCTTGGCTAACGGCACTGCAAACAAATGCTTATCCACAGCAGCAGAGGACTTGATGCAGGCTGCAAAGCCTGACTGAAAACTTAGTGAATAATGCAGTTTTTCCATGGTGCAGTGGGCTCTGTGCTGCCTTGGATATGCTGCCATGTGTATTTGAACTTAACTAGCTTGAAATAAATGTGCAAGCTGCACATATGCCTTGACTGTTGTTGTAAATAACTGATAAACTCGGATCAGCCACAGCTATTAGCTGCTTGAAATGATCTTCTAATGTGCAAAATCCTGATCATTGAAAATTAAGTGCTTTCTTCTGCTCCCTAAATAAAATCAAAAAGCTCCCCTGCCAGATGCTACTGAATCAAAACCTTACCAAAGTACGACACTAAAACTATACTAATACTCTACTTGTGTCATAGACTGCTCCAAATGGGAATTGCAGCAAAAGCATATACCACAATATTTACTGTAGTTTATGGCTCTTTGCAGTTAAAGCAAACCGTAATATAAACAAGTAGTTTGAACATACATGTAATTCAGTTGTTAATTTAAAAATACAGAGCACCCTGAGTGGAAACAAAGGAAATAAATATACTGATCATGTCAGCAAAAAACTCGTGAAAATTATTTATATTCTTAAGGTCTTAGAACATTTCCAAAGCGACCTAGAGATTCCAAATGTATATTCTTTCTATTAGTTATGCAGCAGGGCTTTTCCTCAGCAAGAAATTATCTGACTTGATGGGCCTTGTCACAAGCAGAAAAAATACAATTGGTAATTCTGTTCACAGAAATAGAGTAGATTTAAACTTGACAAAAACCACATACCATGTTAGAAAGAGGCAATCTGTTCAATAAAAGAAGAGTGCAGTAAGACTGAAAATAAAATAACACACCCAAGAGGCTATGCTGGGATCCAGCATGAGAACAAGTACTCTTTTTTTAATCAGAACACTACCAGACCTCTTACTACCAGATCATGAAGAGAAAAATGGCCAGCAAATGGCTAGTAGTCAACTAAATTTACTATCCCTCTCTCTTTTTTTTTTTTTCCCCCCTCCCCTTAAGCAGTCCACTTAGTTAAAGGAAACAATTTCAGTCTCAGTTCTAAAGCTAAGTAGAGTTAGCATGCTCCTCTCTGTACTTTGCTTTATAGGCCTTGGGTCCACCTCACAAGTGATAGTTTGGCACCTTGAGTAGTATCATACTGAAGATGACAATGGTTAAAGAGATTTCCTTCCTGCTTCCATAGACAAAGCGTCCATCCTGGCTGTATTCCTCTCCCTTGCAATCCCCTGTGAGACATGGACCTGCTCCCTAGTGCCAATCTATGCTTGGGTCCAATTTCTATTCCATTTTTTTTAGAGAAATAGCTTAAAGACCTAACTAGTTTTTATACACTTGCTTATTTTTGTTTTGTTTTGAAACAGAAGAGATTAGCTGGAACTTGATGGCACCTGCCCAACAGAAGCTGCTACAGTGAATAAAGGGCAGACATTTCATGTCATGGCTTCTAATTATTTTTGACTGTGTGGTGAGTCAAGAAAGTTCATCCTAGGCATGAATCTGCAGTGTGTGTTAATAGAGTATATCTATTCCAAGTGAATGTGGTAGTCTGAGCAGAATAAGCAGTTACCAGATGACCAATACAGCCAAAAGCAGTACAGAGGCAAATAAGGAAAGCGCTTGAATTGCTGCTTAGAGGCATTTTTCAGCCTGCTTAGAGTAAGTCAGTGGCTTTTTTGCCATGATAGAAAATTTAGCATCCATTTGAAATTTTAGGTTGGGAAAAACAGCAAACCAAAGAAAGATCAAGCCAATACTTCTGTCTAATGACATACCCTAATTTTTCTGGTGGGCTAAAATCACGGACTTCTTGTTTATACAGTGTTTATATAATAAACCATATTGTACAGTATCCATCACTTATTATACACAGATACATAGAGAGAATAGGTTATTGGATATGTATCTATATTAGATAAAAAGTGCAAGAGAAAATGATGCAGAAGATAGTACTGAAGAAAACCCTGGCATTACACATTGTTAATCTCAGAAACATGAAAGTAAAGAAACTTGATAATTCCTGCTTTGACTGGCTACGTTGTTAACCTCAGTGAGGTTTTATTACCTAAAACTAAACTCTGATACTCAGGGTCTAGTATTCATTTTAGGTATTCTACATAGTCTCTGATTTCCCAATAAGAAAATAAATTATTAAATGCAAATTCTCAACTTACCTACACAGACTTGGAAAGGGGGGGGGTGTTTACCTCAAAAAAAAAAGTTTACTTCAAAGCTGAACTCAGACCAACCAATGATCATATATTTCTATCAAAAAGCCCAAAAGCTTTGGTAAGTGAACTCACCAAAATCTCCAACAAGATTAGTGCTTTGTTGGTTCAAGATAGGAAGAAGTAACATGTAGCTATTCTGACAAGTGTCAACAAATGAAAAACATGCTAATTAATTCATTAAAAGCAAGCTGAACAAAGTATTATCCTGTTCCCAAGCTAATAAAGCAGGTGAAAGAAAAGCTGAATTAATTTTAAAATATCTTAGAATCAGACTGTCTTCAAATGCTCTGTGAAAAAACCGACTTTGGTAAAAACAACAAAAAATCCAAGAGTTTATATTTAGTTATCTCCAAATCAAATGTCTGAACTTCAAATGTCACTACCAAATGATATCTATCTGATGTACAAGTTGGTGCCCAGGTTAAACTAAGATTTTGCAGAATTAAAATCTTGTGAGGTGGGGGGTTGTTTGCTTGATTTTGGTGTTTTGGTTTCAACCTGAAACATAAAACATGGCCCTAATGTTTGTCCAGATGCAGTTAGTATAAAAACAGGAAAATCCACTGTCTGTCCATGGTGGAGACAGACAGCTAGAATGGGTTGAGAAGAAACAGCATTCAACATACTTGTTCTTACAAGCAGAAACACTTAGAGGATAAATTCAGATGTGCTCTGTAGTCATTATTCAAATATCAATATGTTATGTGCTAGACAAGCATCTGTCAAATATACTTGAGTCTTCTTTGAGCCAATTCCTTTAAGTGAATTAATTATCTTGAAACTGTCCTTCCAGCTCTTTCTTCTTTAATTTTGTGTTTAATAATGCCAAATTTTGTATGTTTGGGTTAGTTTTTTTGGCTATAGACACTTAAGAAATAAAGACTTAAACATGAGGTTTAACTAATATTATCAATTTGGTGCCATCTGCTTTATAAACTCTGCAGTGCATTTAAATACCAAAGGATAATGCATTCTACTTAAAACAACTAAGCAAGGAGATTGTTTTTTCTTTAAGTTTCAATGAGAATGTTTCTTCAGAGGTACTGCATACATGAAGTTTTTCCCAAGACCACTAGCTATGAACTATTGAAAACAGTCACTCTGTACTCCTCAAGCTTAATTAAAACACAGCTAATAAAGTAAGATTCTATGGATTGTCTAACACAAACAGAGCTAACAAGCACCCATGCCCTCACTGTAACTTTTCAGATATGAGCAAGTCCTACTGATTACAGCGAGATAGTTCAGGAGTTAATGAATAAACCTAAGACTTGTGCTCAAAATCTAAACAAATATTTTGCCATGAACTAACTTATTAATGTACTATTACTTTGCTGATACATCATCACTTTTGAATTATACTGGTAAATGATAGCTTAAACCATTCCAGCTATAGTATAAAAACAAACAAAAACCAAGACAAAGCAAAACACAATGTATGCAAGAAGTTGTCTGATTCTGTATCATAAGCACTTAGTAACATATAAAATGTTCTGCAATATCTGTTTCTATGATAGTTCCATAATCCATTACAAAATCCTGGCATAGGTGTCTTTAAGGATTAGAAAAGTACTATAAAAACATAACCAAATTTTAAATAAATAAAAAAGAAGAGCTTTTAAAAGTAATCAATAAGAATAGTTTCAGAATGTAATATTCAGGTGATTCTTAAAAAAAGCAGGTTCCAATACGGTTTTAGTATTCCACAAGGTAGAAAACTGAAAAAAAAAATTCACAGTAGTCTTTTGAAAGCACATATCAACTATGTAAGCTAAGTTAAGAAGAGCATGCAATTCATGAATATGGTTCATTACCATGGTTACAGGCTTTCAGCACAGGCCGCTGTGTGGTTGGACTGAGATTTTGTGGTGTGTCTGCAAAAGCAAGGGAACAATGGAAATAAAACACATCTTGGAAAGTTACTGGAGTATTGTAACAACAATGCTAAGAAGAATTAATTGAGAAGTTAGGTATTTCTAGGAGTAAAGTGACAGTTATGTACTAGTTAAATAATTCTATTTATTTATGGGGAAATACGACTTTTACTTCCCCCATTCAACTCTACACCTTAAAAACTGAAAGGATACATGGCTGTATTGAAAAGTCTTGTCATAATAATCAGGCTATGCTAAATCTAGCAAACTGACATCAGCACAACAGCCTCAACATCTCTCAGAGTTGTCACTGCAAGAAAGAATTAAACCCGATACTGTTTAAGTTCTAGACCACTGGACTCATAATGTTTTTAACTTTCTCTGGGAAATAAAATGTAAAACAGAATATTCACCTTTAGACCTTGGTGTCCTTTTCCTTCGGTCTCGAAAAGCTGCGCCTGACTGCAAGGCCTCCAACAGGCTATCCATCACTCCAGTCTCCTCACCTTCTGTAAAGACAGAGAAGGAACCCTCTATGTTACCACAGTAGTATCAAGACATAAATAATAATAACAATAACCAGCAACAATATATTAATGGTATTATTAAAACAATTTATTTCAAGCTTAGACCAGGGTTTTAACGTTCACAAATTATTCTCTTGCAATTAATCACACTAGATTCAGTCTTCTATGCATGGAACCAGGCCAAATTTTATTCCATTCATTTCACATTCCTCTTTCTCTACACTGAGAGTCAAACACAGTTTTAAGGGAAATGTCATTTCACTCATATTTTCATTTCAGAACCCTTTTGCAACTGCAAATAATCAGTTTCATGTCAGCTTTCAAGAGCTGTCCCTTAAACGATTTGCTGTATTAGACAAGAGATCATTTCAGTTATTGTTATAAAAAGTTGAAATTGTTTCTCAGCAGGAAGCTGAGTGAACAATATTGGACTGGATAGGATACAGAGTGATATCCATAGGTAGCCTTAATCAAAAGCCATTTTCTCTTCGTATTTAATAACCTCTGGCCAATATTAAATAATTGATGTCGTCCAGAAAAAATTCCACTCTTGGTATTACAAGCATACATATGATATCCCCTTGAAGAATTACTAATGTAACTGTGAGATTATAATTAAACACAAGCAATAAACACCCTACTTTTATTTCCTCAAATAAACACGTAAGAAAATGTGATATTTTTGAGCGTTGTTAACCCCTTGTGTCAATGCCTGGGAGGACAAAGAACACATCGTCAGGGATTTACTACGTGACAAAAAAAGTCACCACAGAGGAACAAAGGATTACATGATAGAAACCTCATTACGCCTCACAGGGCAAAACTCCCCAGGTCAACACCTACCTAAGATACAGTCAGATACTCCACATGATTCTGCACTTATTGCTAAAAGTGAATAGCCAAATCAGGTTCTATGCTGATGGGGATAACAAGATGCCACAGCATTAAAGAATTCTGAAAGTGCTAGACTACAAGTAAAGAAGCAAAACAACCTTCTCAAGCTCAATATGGGGGACAGCTATTATGGAAAATGTTGCTTTCCAACACAGTGTCTATTTGCTTCCCTCCTTAAACTAAATTCCATCTTTCAATAAGCTTTGAAGGATTCTAGCATCTTTCCAAGGCAAGTGGTATCAAGGGCAATAAAAATAATTCAGACCAAAAAAAAGCTCAAAGTTGCAGAGAGGAAGGACTGGCAAAGTACTGTCAAACCAGCATGGGCCAAATCATCATGACACATTTTTCTTTCATTATTCTACCACACTAAGTCGAGTTGAATCTAATTTGGCTTCTGAGAACCCTAAGCCTGGAAAGTAAACCAAAAAAAGGGTCAAGACTTTGGGAACTGAGATATGCAAATACTGTTACCAATTCTAAAAAAATAATTATCTCAAAATTTGAGCTCTCCTGACCACAAATTAAAGGAAAATGTCCTTCAAATGTAATTTGCAGTGTCACAGTGGCAAATTCCTCATAAAACAGTAAGATTTCATATATACAAAAATTCTATAGAAATACACATATACAAATACGTAAAGCTCACAACAGATGTTCCCTAACATTGACTCTAATTTAAATTAGATTTTCATAAACATTTTGTCACTTTTTTGTATTATACCAGCAACTACTTTATTATTTACAGAAGGCCCAACATTGTTTATTCTAAAATCTGGTTTTGTGTAGTTGTATTATAAATTGCATTTAATTAAAACTTCTGTTCCTTTTGCTCGCGGTTTTTACCCATTCTTTAAATTCTGCTAATTCTACATTTACATTTGTGTTTAGAAAGTGATTTTTGTTTCATTTTCAGAATTTAAAAAATAAACATTTAAAAAAAAAAAGTCCTCTAAGGAGAACCCTCTTCCTTACTTCTACTTACTTTGCTGCTCTCCCAAGATACTGGCCCTTGAAACATCCAAACTGTAGTCAGAGAAAGCCCTTAGAATCACAGAATCATTTGGGTTGGAAAAGACCATTAGGATCAAGTCCAACCATTAACCTAACACTACCAAATCCACCACTAAACCATGTTCCTAAGCACCATATCTAAATGTCTTTACATGACCTCCAGGGATGGTGACTCCACCACTTCCCTGTGCAACAGATTCCAGTGGTCAGCAATCCTTTTGATGAAGAAAATTTTCCTAATATGCAAACTTAGGCCATTTTCTCTCATCTTAGTACTTATTACTTGGGCAAAAAGACCAACACCCACCTCACCACAATCTAGTTTCATGTAGTTGTGGAGAGTGATAAGGTCTCCTCTTAGCCTTTCTTTCTCCAAGTTAACAAACCCAGTTCCCTCAGCAGCTCCTCATAAGACTTGTTCTCTAGATACTTCACCAGCTTTGCTGCTCTTCTTCAGTCTTTTTTCTAGTGAAGTGCCCAAAACTGAACACAATATTTCAGGTACGGCCTCAACAGTGCTGAGTACAGCAGGATGACCACTTTCCTAGATACACCATTCCTGATACAAGCCAGGATGCTGTTGGCCTTCTTGACCACCTGGGCACACTGCCAGCTCACATGCAACCAGCTGTCAACCAACACCCATAGGTGTTGACTCTTCCCCAATCCTGTGGAGGGTTGTTGTGACCCACATGCAGTACCCAGCACTGAGCCTTGTTGAACTTCATACAGTTGGCCTCAGCCCATCCAGACAGCCTGTCCAGACCCCTCTGTAAAGCCTTCCTACCATCAAGCAGATCAACACTCCTGCCCAACCTGGTGTGGTCTGCAAACTTACTGAGAGTGCACTCAATCCCCTTGTCCAGATGATTGCTAGAGATATTAAACAGAATTGTCTCCAGTACTGTGCCCTGGGGAAAAACCACTTGAGACCAGCCGCCAACTAGATGTAACTCCATTCACCACAACTCTTTGGGCCTGGCCATCCAGCTAGTGTTTTACCCAGGGATCAGTAACCTTTCATTCTCTCTATACTCTGTAGTACCAGCCTAATTAACAACCTTAGACAAAAGAGCTATACAGTAAAAGAAATAAGGGAAAATTAACAAATAGTGTACAGTTTTGCACAAAATTCAAGTAGATTTATTTTCTGTACAATACCTGGCACATATAAAATAAACATGAAGACTGAAATACAGTTGGTTTTTTTTTTTTTCCCCTTGCTTTGCATTTTGTATAACATACTTTGTTACACTAAACTTTGCTCTCTCATGACTAATGGACTAGAACAGCTATTAGTATGGCTTGAAATGTACCTTAAAAAAATTAATCAGATTATGTATTCAGCTTCCCAGGGTTTTTAGTTTGTTTTGTTTGTTTGTTTGTTTGTTTTGTGGTGGGGTTTTTGAGAGGTTGGGTTTTTTTGTTTAACTTTCTTTTCTTCCGCCTGATGTCATATAGTTCTCTAGAATACTTAATGCCTGGAAAGAAAACACTGAGTGAATAGTTTGAAACCGAAGTGATAGTTGAAGAAATTTTGAGGCCAATCCAAGATGGATGTTGGAAGAAAGTTACAAGCATTTTGGTTAACAGTAATTAAAAANNNTTTTGTTAAAAAAAAGAAAAAAAAAAAAAAAAAAAAAAGATTGAATAACAGCATAGCTCCAAAAATGATAGATGTTTATGGAAAAGAGTTCATAGGCTTTGTTTCAGGAACTAGGAATAACAGAAGAAAAATTTTAATCCTATTTCAGCATGTCATTTCTTTCCTTTCAAGCCTATCCAAGACTACTGTGGATTTCATAGTTACTTCAAAAACTTAACAGTTTTCAGTAGAAAAAATCTCGGTGCATAATCAGCTATACTATAAAAAGACACATCAAATAAATAAATTTTTTAAAAAATATTTTAAATAATGGAATAGAAATACTGCAAGCACACAACTTTTTTTTTTTTTTAAGCATATCTGGAACATTTATGGGCAGTATTTGTTTTTCATACTTATCTGAAATATACTGCAGTCACAAACTGGATTATAGATTAGTACTTCCATTGACATGCAAAAGAGTTAACAGCAGAATAAGTGGAGTATAGAGAAACTTGAATTAAAAACTCCTCAATTAGATTTTCTGTATGCATGGATATATTGAAAAAAGTTGACCACTGCAAATAACATTATTCACAGTTAACAATCTATGTACCCAAAACATGTAAAAAACCTGTTTTTTAAACTCCTGTACCTTCAGTTAGGCTCCAAATCCTGCTTTTTGATGCCTACATCAACAGTTGACTGTGATACCTTCTACGAACTTACACAGCTGGCTATTAATATCCAAACTACCTATTATACTGTCCATGTTCATATGATGGAAAGTTTAAGAAATGGAAGTGTACCATGCAGTATTTTAGAAATCTTTTAAATTGCTCTGGGAGAACTGTGTACAATATTGCTACAGTGATAGTATAAGAGTCGCAAATATTGTTCAATATTAATACTTCCTATGGGACCTTTAAATCCGCTTTCACAAGCTGCTGCAGACTGCAGTCACCAGTCCCAACTGGCTTTCTAATTAGTCAAGTGTATCAATCTTTTGACATCCTAGAACTAGTAGTTCCAGTTGGCTTGCAGATAGCTACATAACCCACAGCAATTCCTTTGAGAAATATACCCTTTTATGATCTAAACGATCTCTTTTCCTTCAATTGCGGAATAGGAGATTTAAATACTTTTTAATATCACACCTAATTAAAACTCATACTACTGTCTTTTAAATACCATCTAAAGCAGAAGTAAACTTGCCAAAATAGCTGGTAAGTTTTGCCCTTGACATTTCTGTGCCAATTCAGATATAAACTACCTAATTTCATAATTACGTCTTTAAAAATGTTAAGAATATTAGAGACCCTTCTCCTTTAGTGTGCTGAGTATCACAAGCTTTACAGCACAACTTTTAGTATGTATTACAATGATAGGAACAGACATCTTGTAATGACTCCTGCATTTTATGTACTTATTAAGGAACAAATGATATATACAGGAATTCCAGGAGCAGTACTCCACTGACATGATAGAATCACAAATATCATTAGCAACACGGTTTTAAAATAAGGAGTTATGCAATGAGAACACTTTTTGTATTGGGTCGGGCTGAGATGGAGTTGATGGCCCCCGCAGCAGCCCTCACAGCCCTGTGCTGTGTGTTGGTAGATAGAAAGGTGGTGGTAACACACCAGGGGTTTGGCTGCTGCTGAGCAGTGATGGCACGGCACCAAGGCTGTCTGAAACATCTACTCCCCCTCAACAGGAGGCTGGGCAAGGTCTTGGAAGGGAACTCAGCCAGGACAGCTGACCCCAACTAACCAGAGGGATAGCCTTCTATGATCTCATCA
>VZTU01030003.1:0-22823 GCA_013400835.1 Zapornia atra | reverse complement strand
GTTGGTGGCCCTGACTGTGTCAGCAGGGTTGGAACCTTATGATCCTTGGGGTCCTTTCCAACCCATACCATTCTATGATTCTATGATAGAGGCATTTTGAAAGAGCTAACCTCTACCAAAACACAGGATGACTAGCTCCTACATTTTTTTTTTCTTTTAATTGAGTAAATTAATAAAAAAGGGTCTGTAATGTTTGTGTAATGAACACTTAATAAATATGCTCTACATACACTAAATTTGCACTGTCTGATACGATAAATCCATTCTAGGCAATCTGTAGCTCTAACAGTTCCACTTTATATCTGTGTCCAGTCCTGCTTACAAGAAGATTGGTGCCACTGGTGTTGACTGATTCAAGAGTCAAGATGGAGTTATAAACTCCATGAAAGCTTCTCTGACACTGACATATATATTGTATATGATGGGCTTGCTTGATTACAATTTGCTGTATATTCTTATTAAAAAGTGTTCATTAGCAATAAAGAAAGCTTTCTGCTCACTGTTACATTCTAGAGCAGTGGAAGTTGCAGAACTGCATGAAGGACAGATGGAGCTGTACCTGGAAGCCACTGAGCACGATCAGCTGGGACAAAACTGGACTGCAGGAGGGAACCGGTTGACAAAGAGAGGTGTATAGTCTCCCTACAGTAGTGGGTGCAAAACCACAACAAACTGCATGGCACATAAAAAAAAAAGGAAAAAAAAAATTTAAAAAATTGCTAGATTTAGATCAGGACTTGAAGAAAGATCCCACACTAGAAGAATATAAGAAGTAGGAGTTGGGGATTTTTTTTTTTTTTTTTTATCAGACCTTTTAATGTCTCACCCAGCAAATCTGACTTCTCTTTATCTCAGAAGTTTCCTTGTTCCTTGTGCTGTAATAAGACAGAGCTTTAGTAATTGGAAAACTATTAGTGGTTTTCTACACTCTCACTTTAAGGAAAAGTTGCAGACGGTTTCACTTCAAGGATCTGGCCAAATTGGGGTCTTGTCACAACTCGTTAGTAAAGAAGTCAATGTCTCAGTGTGAAATGGCTGTGCTGAAAGTGCTGCTCAGGAATAAGCAGCATTATCTCTCTCTGTTACTTGCACAGCTTCTGTATCCTATATTACTACCCGAGCAGTTCACCACCACCATATTATCCACACCTTCTAGAAGTGAGATAGAGAATCACTGTGATCTACTTCCTATTTCTACAACTAAGAAAAATAGAAGTCCCAATCATGCAGATAAGCCAAGTGATTGTACCATGTATCAGACTGTTTCTGTAAAGCCTGGATTTTTTCTTAAGTAGGGGTCAACAAATATTGTGAGGCATTTAGCTTTGCTGTTTCATATCACCTAATCAGAACAAGAGGAAAGAAGCTATTAGTGACCTCCAAATCAACAGATACGGTCACAGAGTGGAAGCATCCTTCCTAAAATTATTCCTAGCATATATACTAACAGAGGTGATATAAATACACATTGGCAATTAACACTGTGTTTTCCTTCCTTTCTAAAAAAGTAAACACCTGCCTACTCAAGCGGGCAACGTCTTCCTATTACATAGCTCGTTTCTATATCTGCAGTTTGTTAGCAGTTTTGCTAGCTTTCTGGTTAATATCTTTGATTAGAAGTAGTTGTCCTATATTTTACCCTTCAAATAGAATTCCAGAGTTATAATCAAGCACTATGGATGATCATCTATTAGGAAATTCTAAGACATAATTTTGTTGGGCTTTTTTTAAATAACAAATCCAGCATTAAAGGTTTGCTTGGACAGTGATATTCCACTAACACTACTATTTTTGCTGTCAGAAAAAACACCTATTGGCAGGCACTACAAGGACTGAGCAAGTTTTGTTACAGATGTAGTCTGACTTTTCCATAAGTGAAAGTCATTTCCATGATTCAAAATTCTGTGCATGCCTGGGCAGAAGAGAAAGTATAAAATCTCTAATTGTGTTGCTCTCTCTCCCCACATCCTTCTCATAACTTGAGAGTATGAGATCAGTCTTGAATTCAGTTACAGTCAGAATATGCACAGATTTAGAGTTTTCAGGTGATTTATATTAATATTTAGAAATGCGTAAAATTTATTAAGTCACAAAGGACATAGAATAATAACTTTGATTGAAACTAGGACCTACTAGGTAAGGCCCTTAAATGACATTATGATTTAATAATGCTTCATTTGAAATTTCATTCAGCCCATTTTGGGGTTGTGGTTTTTTTTTATTTCACAAAAAAATGTTGTGCAAGCTCCCAAAGCAAAAGAGAAGATGCTATGAGAGCAGGGTTCCAGTCATGGTTTGCCAACAGCAAAAGTCACCTCAAAGATTGATGAACACAAGACATATCCTAGAATATGCTGTTGTCAATCATATTCTCTTCAGAGAGTGAAGATCTCAATATGGCTCCATGGTAATTGCAGGCAAATGTCAACTTGGCATATTTAACTGCAGCTAAACATTTTCAGGGAAAAAAAAAAAACCACAGATCTGTGTTAGGCTTTGGCAATTTTTTTTTTTTTTCTAGCTCATTGTCATACACTTCAGGAATCACATTTTACAGTGAGGTGGCAGAGATATTGTTTGTTTTTTGAAGGTTTCCCTCAAGTTTTTAGAATTTCTGCTTAACAGCTTTTACATGGGCAGGAGGATCAGTTGACTTGACTTGCTTGTCAGATACATGTTTTATTAACCACTTTGAGTGGTAGAGGAGCTCAAATAAATCCTTTGAGATCAGTAAGGGTAACCCACTTGAGACATATACTAAAGCAATGTGCTTCTCCTTCCAAGAAATTCTTGTAGTCATCAAAGATGTAATTTAAAAAAAAAAAAGAAATACAAACAAATAGAATGGCAATGTCATCCTTCAGCATCACCAACAGTTCATAAGCAAAATGTACATATCAACAAGAAGGAAGTCAGCAATTTCACAAAGATTTCAAGGTAAGGTTGAGCTCACAATTTTTCATGTGCTGACTGACAGGTCTCATCTCAGGCAGTTCTGAAGTTTGATAGCAAGGAATAGAAAAAATCCCAATTGTATTAAGCAGACAGTTAGGACATATAGTCTTAGCATTCTTCAGTCTTGGGATCTCTGTCCAGGTGATCTGGACACAACTCTAGGCAAGCCAGAAAATTACAGATTTTAGGTCTTGGACCTTCATTCTGAGAATGAAGACATCAGAAACTACATGAGAAATGAAGCAAAGAAACCTCTCACTGTTCTTCCAAATAAGAGCTTGAAAATGAAGTAAATAGTAATGTTTGCTCCCACCCTCCTAAAGTATCCAATAGGTGAATATAGAAGCTGATGTTAGATTCAGAGGTGAAGTAGGTCTGAATAAGCAGCCATATACTTGCTATTATTTATGGTGGAAAACAAATTCTGTTCTCTATTTTGCCATATATGCTCTGAATGATAATATTTAAAATGCTTCATAAAAATACTCAGCACATTAGAGCAACTTAAGAGATGAATAGTAAAAAACATCAGTTTGAAGGGAGAGGCATGAAAATAGCATTTCCAGTGCCTCAGCTGCTAATTTTTCAGGTATTTAATGAAAGCCAAACATTTACTGTCTGTTTTTATCCATACTTTCAGATTACTTCATCTGCTATATTGATTATATCTGCTGAAATCACAAAGACAGAAAGAAATTTTGGAAATTACAATAGGATTAATGTGGTAATTTTGCTATTTACAATTATGTGACATAGTGAACTGCTCTAAATAATGAGCAGTTACTGAATATATTAAAAAAAATTTTTGACACTGAAATCAGCTGCAATAATATCAGCATTTCCGTTCAAAGCAAATGCATTACAGATACATTTTTTCCACCTGTCATCAACTCAGCGGGTGCTATCTGATCAGCTTTTAATGTGCCAGCCTTTCTAAACCACTTTATAAGTAACAAAATTCTTCTTTGACAGTTTTATTTATATTAACATAAACATATACATATATATACACATGCATATATGCATTTAATAAATATTTTATAAATACATTTTTTTTTTAAAGCACATAAATTGCCGTTAAAGCACCTTGGGGTTCAAGTCATCAGATATTCTTTTACAGGTAGAGAGCTAAGGTAGCCCTGTATTATTTCCTAATTAATAGAGCTTTTTTTAAGAAATACTGTTGCAATCTAAACCAATATAAACTAAAGATTTTTTTCTTTTTTTCCACTTTGAAGAATAATAGACCCTCTGCCAGGTAATTTAGCACAATATCAGTTGTATTAATATTTCCATTCTATTTATCTAAATCATCTATGTAATGAAATAATTCATGGTTCCATGGTACCAGTTCTTGCTAAACAATAATTACTGAAACTGACACAAAATTGTTGATTTGTAGGTGGGCTTAGTCTTTAAATGGATCTTGTTAATGGAAAAGACTCTTGATTCATGAGTGTAGTTTAATGCAAAGCAATTTTATGCCATGGTAAATTACCATCAAAACATAAAAAAAGAAATGAAGCCATGTTGTGCCCAATATTAATCAAAACTATCTTGAAAGCTTTTTGATTTGCAATCTAAAATATAAATTGACAGAAATAAAAACTTAATATAAAATACAAAGCCAAGGCATTTGAATATTTGGCAGGTAAGTACTGATAGAATATATTTTATGGGGAATTAAAGCTGCAGATAAAAGCTAAGGGTATTTAAATATTTTATAAGAGCTCTAGAAGGGAGAATGTTCCCCTCCACAGACACCAAATTTACCCTTGATTTCTTCTCAGTAATTGTACCAGTACTTGAAAAACAGTTTGCAGTTATCAGAAATGCCCATCGGTTTACACCACTAGTGGTCCCAATGCATTCACCTCCTGCAGAACTGAGAATCCTCATCTCAGTGTGCCGTTGTTTCTCCTTTTCACAGCAGAAATTTCATTCATGGCTGGAAGATCCATTCATTGAAGTAATATACAGTAGTGTTACCTCTTACCTCATATTTAGACAATAAGAGATATTTTAATGAAGCTTGTGGAAATACTGACGTGCAAAATGCTAAAATATCTGTCTAAATTTTCAAAGAATATATTCTGTAAAGGAAAATAGTATTATACCACAGTACCACAGATAAGAGTATTTTTTTCTTGTTTCACGGTTATATAATTTTAGGGATTTTCTGAGAAATGTAATTTTTCAGAAAACTTCCCAGTACCCAGAGATTCTAGGGGTTAGGTAAACCATTATGTGCACCTCCAAAGCCAGTGCAATATGGTAAGTAATGTTAAAGCTATGTGTAAACATAGAGATCAGGGCCTGGAGACCAAGACCAGGCTGAGGTCTGGACATCCTATCCAAACCTCCTGAATGCCTTGGTTTAAGAGAAAGGAATCCCAAAAGAAAAAGCAGGGCAAGACCTAAGAGTATCTCAACAAGCTTCTTGCCTGGCTAACCAGGGAGATCCTGGCTGCTGTGGATCCTGTGGTGCCTGAGTGAGGCACTGGAGCAGAGAGAGGCCCATATGAAGCCAGGGCTCTACAGTGCAAACCTGGGTGGAGAATCCAGGAACCCCCAGCTGCAGCATGAGCTCTGACAGCTTGCAGGCTCTCTGACTGGTGGCTCAAGGCAAGGTGACTCAAGGAACTTCATGGAGTTGGGGGAGTGGGCTTTTCCCTTAGGCTTTGGAAAAATCCAACAGGACAATTTCCCAAAACATTTTACTAATACAAATTTTCTTTTCATGCAAGATTTTTATTTCTTTTTCAATAAATAAACCTATATTCTACTCTAGACTAAATGACATTTATCAAATATCAATGTTTTCTTTGGAATAGAAAGGATGTTTCATTAAGTTCTACTCACAGATGAAACCATGCCAATCAAACCATAATCTGTATGTACAAAAACCAGGGTTTGTTCACCTTTGTGAACAGTGTTTAATCACTTAATCTTTTTTTTTCCAGCACAGTCCACTTCTGCAGGGGTAATTATTGACTTTTGAGGATCACTCAGATGCAACCATGGTCAACACAATACCAAAGACCATAAGAAAATGCATTCATCCTGATATCAGATCAGGATTTACAGGAAATAAAGCATTTGACCAAATTTTGAATTATTATAGCTTCTCACCAATTGGGTATCAGGCAAATTTTGTGCAATGAATAAGGAAAGACTCTTGTCAGAGGAAAAAAATTTATTATAGTGTAGAATCATAGAATGCTTTGAGTTAGAAAAGACCTCAAAGATCATCTAGTTCCAAGCCCCCTGCCATGGGCAGGGACATCCTCCACTATATCAGGTTGACCAAAGACCCATCCAACCTGGCCTTATACACTTCCAGGGATGGGGTTTCCACAACCTCTCTGGGAAGCCTATTCCAGTGTCTCATCACCCTCATAGTAAAGAATTTCTCAGTCAAAGCACGAATTGAAGCAGAATCCAAAGGGCAGTTCTATGCATCACTCGAGCCTCTTTCATCATTTAGTTGCTGCTTCGTAAACTTACCATGTTTCTTCTCGTACACCTTAATCGTGAGAGCATATTCTAGTTGAGGACCATCTCTACACCACTCCAATTAGCCTGAAACTTGAAACCCCCATTTTAAATATTGTAAGTATTTATTCCCACTGAAAAAAGTCCAGAACTCGACTTAAAATCTTTAATTGAAATATGGTTGCTCCTTTATCATGTGTATAAATAGATAAATGGCTTTTGTCTTTTCTTCCCAGGAAAACTTGAGTAGAAAAGCCTGACTTAACATCGTACCCAGTTAATATGTACTCTGTTAAGGCAGATTTCGCAACACATTTTGCATTCTATAAACAGGCATAGACTGAGTGTAATGGAGTTCAGAGTGTCATATGAAGTCAAACCCTGATTCAGGAACTAAGTGTAAAAGAACTGTCTATTTTAGAGTTAATCCATTATTAGTCTTGTTTCCAGAAAAGACATACTGAGTTTTTCTGCTGATTTATCAACAAAGCAAAAATTGTATCTCTCCATTTAGTGATTAGTCATTTAGTGATGGCTCATGAGCAAATGTAAAAGGTGTCTGTAACCTGGGGGGAGAAGGAAGACCTCTAGGCCATCATCCTAATTGATTTTTACTATAGGTTCTTTCACCTTCTGCTACAAAATTGACTTCTGAGTAACTACTAGTACATCTAGAAAATTAAACTACTTCACTGAAAAGTGAAACTTCATCTTCAGATTCTTCACTTGAAATAATTTATGGTATAAACAATCACATTACAAGAAGTCCCACATGACATCTAAGGACCCACCACCTTTGAAAAGAGAGCACTAAAGCCAGTAAATACTTTTAACAAATCACTTATGCAGTACTTGAATTACAAAGTACTGTAGAAACGCTTCTAACAAATGAGCACAGCTTCGTGTGTGTGTGCAGAGTCTTCTAGCTAGCTTAAAGCAAACTGTATACTTGACCTTTACTTCAAAGGAGAGTTAAAGGGCTGCATAGAGATGCTGCTCAAGAAGATTTAAGCAAGGCACCAGCAGCGGTCTTCCAATGGCCAGTTTCATTCACTGTATAGCCTCCATTCCTTTAGTGCTATGACTTGAAACATTAGCTTTATGGATCACAAATATGCAAGTTGAAAGAGTGATTCATCCCGATTAAGCCACCAGCTTTTATAGCATACTTGGAATAACATAAGCCACCTGACAAGGGTGTAACTGCAGCTGTTCAGAGGTCTCCGCTGCAGCAGCTGCTGGGGAGTCTGGGTGCTGTGGCTGCCTCCCTGCCAGCCTGCACTGAGGCAAGCTCTAGGTGACCAGTGACGAGTTTAAATCTAACCTGCATATGCTTATATACTGAGGATTTACAGGGTTATGTCTCTACTTGTACACTTCTCGTGCAGCTCTCTGGATGCTTTAGCTGGATGCCACCTGATACACCCTTCAGAAACTGACAGGTGGAGTTACTGGAAGTCCAGACAAAAAAGGTAGGGGCAGGATGAGAAGCACCATATCTTTGTAAGGACAGATTCAGTTGAAAGAATCTCATATCAGCTCATTCTTTGTTGTCTTTACTATTAGTAAACATGGGATACAGTGGGAGAAACTAAATTCTTAGGCAAGACAGATGTATATTTACAACAAAACTACCTGGTATGATCAATATTTAAAAGGTTAATATTTAAAAATTAAAAAGGTTACTTTCAGAGAACCACAGGTAATACGACCAGTTAGGCAAAACGCTTAATGTTTTTTGCTTGTTACCCTTTGCTATGTACAGCAGTTGGCAGTCTAACAACTCTTTTCAGTGTTGCATAAAAGAAATAAATACAAAACGGGTAGCTCAAACACCCCAAAGTCTGCACATTTTGCTCCAATCACTAGGAAATAAAAGAGACGGGTTCTTCTATTTCCACACAATATTTACAGCCACTGTGGCTTGTCCACATACCCTACATATAGTCACACACGCAATTAGGCAGAAGAGAATTTGATACAATATTGATTTTAGAAGTCAATAGATTCCTGTAATCAATGGTTAAAAAAAAAAAAAAAAGTGGTATTGGAAAACTTATATTGTCTCCCTCTGTTGCAGAATACTGCATCGACAGATATTTAGTGAAGGGAGTTAAATCAGCAACAACAGTTTTTCTGAAAAAGTATCTGGGGATGGCGGGTAGCCATGAAAATGACTTCTTTGAAGGTGAAACGTGGCATTCATGCAGTGATAGTCAGTGTTCACTTTCCACTCACTTTTCCATTAAAAAAAAAAAGAATGCTGTATCTAGTCAGTCAGAGAATAGAATCTTAAGTATTCAGCTGTGTCTGCCAATCACATAATACCAATACATGAAATAGAGCTAAAAGGAGAACATGTTGCAAACAGACACTTGAGCATACAAATTATTCAATGGATGCTTAACTATCATGCTTACAGAAACCATTTCACAAAAGATCCATGTGTATGGATATGGATATGGATGCTAAATTAATCAGACAAAATTTCCACTGTTGCAGAACAATGCAATTTAAGAGCTCCAGCACCTTGCCAAAGAAAATTCACCTTTCCAAATTCAGTCTGTACTAAAAGACATCGTATAAAAGAAAGACAGTAGACTACTGAAGACAGTAGGTCAGACTGTTGGATAAAACAGGCCAAATTTTATCTCCAGTGTTATTTTTATCTGAGTTACACCTTAGATTAATTTACTCTGTTGTCTACGTAGAATAGCACTAGAATGAATACATCAACCTTTTAAACCTGAAGTGTCACTTTCATGCCTAGTGCTGTGGCTTGCTAAAATCAAGAGTGATGGGTTAAGTTTACTAGTGGTTATTTTAGACAAGAGACACTTGAGAAAGAATTTGTTGCAAATGAATAATTTACTTTCTTAATTGCAAAATTTTTTAAATGGCAGCAGTTTCACTTGCATATATCTGGACCTATGTATATAGGAACTGCTATATCTCCTAAAGTAAAAAAGAACTTAAAGATTAATAACGTGATGGTACCTTGGTAAGTCTTTCATCTCCTTACAGCAACACAGAGTTACACAAAAGATTACAACAGGATCAGATGGATTCAGTTTGGCTGCTGAGGCCCATGGATTGTCTTGAAAAATGGTACATGGTGCTTCCAAATGAGATTAAAAGCTATTCTTCCACAATGTTAGCATTACCTACGATGTTGATACTAAGCAAGTAACATAGATCCATTCTTTACTGAATACCTCTCATGTCTACTATTGCCATATACTAAAATCCAATTCAAACATATATATATACACACATATATATATATGTATGTGTGTATATATAAAACATACATTTATGTTTTTCTCCAGCACAGAAGAAACTAGTATATGGATTCCATGGTGGTCATGAATACTAGGGATGATCAAAAGGTTAATATCTGCAATGATATTTGCCAAATCAAGGCATAATTATATCTCTCCTATATGTTCAATTGGAACAGATACAGTCTGAATCTGTAGAGAAACATTACCTTTTTTTTAGAAATTAAAAACTTCAGGAAACCAAACTTTTTTCCTCACATTAAGATCTAGAACATGTCTCAAGAGAATGTGAAGACTATTTTATGAGTATTTCAAGGGAAAAAATAAAAGCAGCTGTTTATTTCTAAACTATATATTAGTTTCTCTTGGTCTGGTCAAAATAAAATTAGTGCTTAAAACAAAGCCACATTGCTTTCAGAAGTCTCTCAAAGTGTTACTGACGTGCTCTATATAAATTAAAGTCTACAATCTAGAAAAAATATTAAAGAATGTTTAGATTTTAGCACAGTCTAAAAAAATGTGAGTAGCAAGGGAGTTTAAGCATGTGCTCTTGCAAGTAAAACAACTAGAGCAAGTGTGCTTATGCCTTAAGGAAACTACAAGTGAAGCTTTTCTTAAGCAAATTTCTTAATTGTTTCTTGATGCATAAAAAATTAGTGTTATGCCATCACTACCTGTTTAATCTTCACCCTGATGTTCAGTAGTTATAGTGATCATGTCAAGTTTCATGTGTTGATTAAGCCTTACCATATAACAAATTAGAAGGGTTTTAATGTGGACTCCAAAATTAAGACACAAAAACCTTGAGTATACTAGTAAGGATGTGATAGTAATAACAGCAACTACAATAATACTAATAATTACTGTTATTATTGTTATTGATATTATCATTATTATGACAAAACACATCAGAATTATTGGCTTGCCATAGGTTATTGACCAGAGTTATTAACATGCTGAGGCTGGAGGGATGGGGTGCCAGGGTAAAAAAAGCTAAAGCCCTGATAGAATTAATTCTGGCCAGGGAGGTTAATGCCAATATGAAAAGCTTCTATAGGTACATCAGTGATAAAAGGAAGACTAGGGAAAATATATTTGATGGATGGACCACACAGTGGATAAAGAATTGGATGAATGGTAACACTCAGAGTTGCTGTCAACAGCTCAATGTCCAAGTGGAGATCGGTGGGTGACAAGGGTATCTCCTCAGGGTCAGTATTACGAACAACACTATTTAAGGCCTTTGTCGGTGACATGGACAGTGGGATTGAGTACACCTTCAGTAAGTTTGCTGATGACACCAGGCTTTGTGGTGCAATCAACAGACAGGAGGGAAGGGCTACCATTCAGAGGGACCTTGAAAGGCTTGAGAGATGGGCCCATGTGAAGTGCATGAAGTTCAACAAGGCCAAGTGCAAGGTCTGGCACATGGTTTGGGAAAATCCTAAGAACAACTACAGGCTGCACAGAAAATGTCTTGAGAACAACCCTGAGGAGGAGGACTTTTGGGTGTTGGTGGATGAGAAAAGCTCACCATAAGCCAACAATGTGCACTTGCAGCCCAGAAAGCCAACCGTGTCCTGGGCTGCATCAAAACCAGCATGACCAGCAGGTCAAGTGAGGAGATTCCGCCCGTCTATTCTGCTCTGGTGAGAACCCACCTGGAGTACAGTGTCCAGTTCTGGAATCCCCACTGCAACAAAGTAATGGAGCTGTTGAAACAAATCCAGAAAAGTGATACACACATGATCAGAGGGATTAAATATCTTTTATGAAGTTGGGATTGTTCAGCCTGGAGAAGAGTCTCTGGGGAGACCTTATTGCAGCCTCCCAGAACCTAAAGGGTCTTACGGGAACGATAAAGAGGGACTGTGTACAAGTCCCACTGGTCTCAGTCCATTGGTCTAGTCTGTTCAGATCTCTCTGAAGAGCCTCCCTACCCTCAGGCAGATCAACATTTCCTCCCAGTTTAGTGTCGTCTGCAAACTTACTGAGGGAGCATTCAATCCCTTCATCGAGGTCATTGATAAATATGTTGAACACAACTGGATCCAGAACTGAGCCCTGGGGGACGCCACTCGTGACCGGCCTCCAGCTGGATTTGGCTCCATTTACCACCACCCTTTGGGCCCGGCCATCCAGCCAGTTTTTAACCCAGCAGCGGATCCAGCTGTCTAGTCCAGTGGTAGCCAGTTTCTCAATCAGAATGCTGTGAGAAACTGTGTCAAAGGCTCTACTGAAATCCAGGTAGACCACATCCACAGCCTTGCCCTTGTCCATTAAGCAGGTTCACCTCAACAATTTCAAGGTCACAAAGGGATCAAATTTCACAATGTTGTTGTATGAGGAGTGCACCAATATATTCCATAGCACTGTCTGTGGGCTATGAGGTTTGGAAATCATTATTATGGTGCTTCTCAACAGGCAAATTAACAACAAATTCCAGATTTCACATTAAAATCTGTCTCCTGTACCCATTTATAATGTTCTCTCCAAATATATCAGATACAACCTCTGCACCCATTTTCAAGAATCCCTGTGTCATGACGACATATACATCTGTAGGTTTTTGATATATCAGCCACAGGCTAGAACAGTGCTCATCAGCCAAGTCAATACCAAGAACCCCACAGAGCCACCGTGTCTCAGAACAGCCTTTCGTGCTATTTATGGCCTTCTCTTTTGTTCACTGAGACATAGTTTTCTTGGCAGTTGCATGCGTTAATTCTTGCTTTCAGTCCTCTTTCCAAATAAACAGATCAGATTAATTGCTACTACAACTTTTACCTACCTTCTACTTTTTGTCAGCTCAGCATAACTAATAACAGTTTATAGTATAATGTCAGAAAGCTCTATCTGCACTATTTCAATAACAATGCCCTGTCTTAATATCCCATTAACAACTTTGGTTTATGACCTGTCAGTCAGCCAGCTTTTAATCCACTGATTATGTGCCAGGTTGATTTGGAATCAATCAAGTTCCTTAAACAAAATACATCATAGCACAAGGTCAATTGCTCTTATAAATCTAAGACTAATGCATCAATATTACTTTTGTCAAGAAGCATAACCACCAAAAAACCCCCAACAAAACAGCAAAGTAGTTAGACAGACTATATTTTCATAAATCTTTGATGGTTGATATTCATAATGCTAACCTCCTTAGTATCTAAATGAGCATCCAATATTATTTTCTTTTGTATTGCCACAAAAGAATTGTAAGTACCTAGATTATGGAGCTTATCTTTAGGAAATACTTGGTACCATCTTATTGCATATTATTTGAACCTGCATAATAAAGCACATCTATGTAAGTATTGACTAATAATCATGCTTTAGAAGTAATTTTAAAGTTTGAAGTGATTCCTCAGCATAAAATTACATAGCCTTATTTTCATTCAAATAAAGAGAAAATTATTTATCAGAAACTTCTGACTTTTCACATGCTTATTAGAGAATTCATAATTTTTATATAATGGTCAATATGATTTCTTAAGTCTCCTTTCATCCCATTAACTCAAGCTAATAAAAGCTCATATACATGCTAAAAATGTTAACAGAAATTATAAATTTACTTTAGATATTCACATGAAATCTCAACTGTATTGATTATTGAAATTTACTGAATTTCTAATGGTGATAATCTGACTCACATTTCATGCATCATCATGCCTCTCCATCAGTAACTCCATAAGTAATTTCAGTAGAATGAAATACGATTCACTTATCTTCTGACACCAAAAAATAATCAAGACATTAAACAAATAATCCTTCTCTAGATTTTAATCAAAATAGATTATGTTCTTCACATAACTGCAAAAAATATGCAGTTACTCAGTTTATTAATCTCTGAAACATTAGAGGTATAGTTTTTCTTTCTGCAATTTTTGAGGACCAATCTTAACAAGATATTTTACAGTATGGAAGATTTTTTGAACATGCAGACATCCAAACATCTCAGTTAACTTGTTTGAAGAAAGACAGGAAAGAGGGCACACATTGTGTTATTTCAGGGTTATTTTAGCTTTAAGAACTCAGTGGTGGATCACTGAAAAATAGACACCAAAGTTATTTTTTATTTTTCATCCAATTTCTCCAGCCCTGAGATGTGCTTTGATTGCAAGTCCTTTGGGGCATGTATCATATTTTCAATCTTGTGTATCCTAAGCACCATTCTGCTTAAGAGGCATGACTATTAGTAGCACCCTGAACATCACATGATTACACCCCAACGTTAGTGTGAACTTTTGAGTAAATCAATTGATCAGTAACCACTAGTTTATTCTGCTATGTCTTTTAAGATGGCAGGTGCAAATAAGTGCTTTAAAAATTATGTTTCAAGTTCAATTAATATTTTTTAAAGTATAAAAGACATTTTAATGGTCTTTATAATGATGATGATCATGATGATATTAATAGTGGATTATATTAATACTGTATTCATTCATAAAAACTTAAAGATCAGACTTAGCAACCCTTATATATAGAGTATTGCCAAAGAATTTTATGAGATAGTATGGAGCACTACACTTATGTCTTCTGTCATTCAGGTCTACCACAATAAGGTAAGATACACCTAGTCACCTGAATCATCTTTCTTTTATTTTATATTACAAATGTTGTTCCTGTGTTTACATTTTCAGCTTTTGAAAGAGCACTTACATACAGCATCCTTCGGGGTACTTTTAAAAACTAGTCTAGTGTGATTCACTTTTTGGCATGAAAACAAGAGCTTAATTCCTCTCAATCCTTTAATTTACCATCTAATTCAATAGTCCAAATAGATGCTGTTGCTGAGCAACAACATACCTTAAGCAGCAGAAAGATATTGTAAGATATAGTTTCCCGCAAATCTTCTTTTATTGTAATAAGCTAAGATGTTTATTACAAACCTTATTTTTAATAGTTAATGGGTTTTGTGGACACTGGGCATAATGCCTGCTATAAAACTAAGCCTAGATTTGCATACACAATACTATAATAAAATCTGGACCTGCTAGACCATAGTGATTTTCAAGGGATAATAATTTCAGCATTAACAATTTTAACTGCACAGGAAAAAAAAAACAAACAACCAACACCAAAAAAAGACACTACCAGACAATGCCAGACAAAGTACTCATAGAGCAGGTGTAATGAGGTCCATTTACAGGAAAAATATCAGGGATTCCTTTTTCCTTTCCTTGGAAAAGCATCAGTGTTTTAGTATCCAACTGCAATTTCTTAGAATAGAATTACTTTTTAAAAATTAAACTGGAATGAACAATGAAAAGAGGAATATTTGTAAAAAAAAAAAAAGATAGGATGGATAGTCTTTGAGATAAGGGATAATGATGCCCCAGATCACTATTCTTTTTTGACACTGATATGGGTGAAGTTAATGATTAGAAGCCAAGTGACAAAATTAATAAAACCAACTCTAATTACAAGCTTGAAGTAAAGTTGTTCACCCTCAGCAAAGTTTGCTGTGAATTGTTATTTCTCAGGCTAGTGAATATCATGTCAAAAACTTACATAAATAAATAAACATTTTTTAAAAACCCCAAAACCCACCAAGATTTCTGCAACTTGACACAGGCGCTGAATAAAGCCACGTGAAGTCCTTGGCCTGGTCCTGTAATTCATCAGAGAACAGACTAGCTAGGGTTGCCTTCTTCCACTCTGTAATGTAGCCAAAAGATGATTGTATACACTACAGAGGAGTGAAAATATTTCAAAGTATACATTAAAAAAACCACCAAAACCAAACAACCAAATTCCAACACCCAAAAAACCTCACTGCACAAAAAGGCAAAGCATTTTCCATAATATTTCATACCTAATTTTTGTACTGTGAAAATCTCCTCGTGGAGAAGTCTAAGAATTTGCTCATAGCAATAAATTTTGCTAGCATGGCAAACCCCAGGATCCAATCTTTTTTCATTTTTCAGATGATATAAACACAGAAAGAATAACAAATAATAATAATAAAGTGAAGAACTTCTGGATAAATACAATAATGTCCTGACTTTTATTTCAAAATTAAACAATTCTTTTCATGCATCAACAGCAAAGTGATAAATACAAGAAAAGAATGATGTGTAATCTTGTGTAATGCAAGTGTATCTGTAAATGTCCTTAAAAGACTGTTTCCATAAGTAATTAGGTTATTTTTTAAAAAAAAAAAAGCAACCCTACTATCTAGTCTTTTGCACAGAAAGCACTGCTGTTTCAAAACCATTTGGCGTGCTTTTATTATGTAAATTAAATGAGGTTGATAATTGTCAACAACATGTAATGCCAGATTACAGTATCCATATTGCTTTGTATTATATTAAGACACAATGAATTTTCCAGTCTTATGTATTGCCCCAAGAAGCATGCCAGCCATTCATTAAATTACAGACTGCAATCTTTGGGGAGAGACCATAGCTTTATTAAGGACAAGATTTACTGAAAAGGTGTAATTTACATATCAAACTCATCATTGTCATCGTCATTACAACGCATAATCTAAATCTCTTGTAGGACTACTTGATGGTTGCACAATTAAAAGCCTGTTAGTCACATCATTCCCTTCCTGGTTTTAATCATAACTCACACAGAGTGGTACAAGCTACCTTATATATTTTACAAGGATGAGGAGTACAAAGCTGAGAAGAGGAAGAAGAAGAGTTCACCCTGCCTGTTGTAAACCAATCCCTACTATAAGCAGCACAGCACTGATCATGCTGTGTTGGACAGACAGAAGCATTATGAAACAGAAATCGCACACACCTATTCTCTCACTCACACATCTCTCCTCCACTGAAATGGCAGGGTAATAGTATGTTGTGTTTTCACATATTTTTTCAGCTACCAACTTACATATTCAGGAGGTATGAAGTGTAGATTCTCATGCTTTGTTCGTGTACCAGTAATAACCTCTACTCTAAAGTCAGCGCGCTTACCACACCTGGGAAAACCAGAGAAGGTGTACGAGGCAGACAGAGAGAGACATACACTAGAGATAACAGTTTTCCCTATAACACAGCATGTTTTGGAATCATCCTGGTTTGTATGGATTTATGTTACCTTAGACAGTCTTTGTGTATTGCCACATGCATTCCCTGCTATGCAGAACAATTCCTGATCCAAATCATATCATAAGGGAGAAAGAATCCCATTAACATCAGCTCTGTACTTCTGCCTCTGGATTGCTTCAATTAAGTCAATTACTTTAGACCTAACTTATAATCAGATGGTAGGATTTGTCCTTTGAAAGAGAAGTTATCAGGAGGAAACGCACACCCCTTAGAGCAGACTGAGATTGCAGGATATGTCAGATAAGAGGGTAAGCATGAATCAGTTTTTTTCTTCTCTTCTTATCCCTTCATTTTGACACTGTATTAAATCCTGCCGGCAATCCTTTTGCAACATTTTCCAGATCCACCCAGTCTGCTCTCTTCCCAAAGAAAGAGAACATTTTGACCTTGACCTTGATATATGAAAATCTGCCTTCCAAATATGAAACAGATCAACTTTACCTAGTGTGTCACTTTGTCCATGCAACCAGTCTGAAGACATCACTAAATCTCATTTGTATGGTTTATCAACACCACACAAAGGAGGTTTCATTTTCAAAGTTTGGTTGCTATGTTCTCTACCTTGAAGAAAATCCAGTCCCACCTTCCACTCATGGGGAAACAACTAGATGAATAGGCTTCTTGAAGGAAAAATAAACAAATAAATAAATATGAAACCATTCGTAACAGCATGTAGCATTTTTCCACAATAAACATATTGTTATCACATTGTCCAGTGTAGGCAGAACATTCAGCAGTAGGTGGTGCAACTTCAGGTAATGAAAAACTGTCTTTTGGGTTCTCTCAAATCACAGCAGTAACCTATTCCTTCCCCTTCATCCTGCCAGGTCTCTCTGCACTGCAGTCAGCTCAGAACAGTGCCAGCAAATGCCCTAATCCTGCTAGGAGAAAAACTCTCTTTCTCTCTGCCTTCCTGCATGCTACAGCAAATGCACTCCTCAGTTTTCTTCTGTCTGCCAGGTTGTGACTTCTCAATGGAATCCCATGGCAAAGGGTCCTGCAGAAGTTCACAAAATCTTTTACACTGTGTTTTGCTTGTTTTAAACTTAGTACTTCAGAGCAAACTATTCATAGGTTCACCTCTCTGAGAGGCAGTGTCTGTTACTTGTTCCAAGTTTGCTATGACAGCCATCCTTTTAAAGATATTCACCAACTTTTTTCACAATAAAGAACCCTGAGCTTTGTAACCTCTGCTTTTAAGAAAGCCAGTTGCTGCTCTGTGATACGAAATGCTCCTTTCCCTACTTCCTGTGTCTGCTATATCCTTTTGAGAAGGGTGACAGAAATGGTATAGTTTCAAGATGCTGAACACCATAGATATACTGGAATAATAATCACATTTTGTGCTCAATTTCTTCTCCTGAAAATCTAACATTTTTGACTTGTCAAATAGAGTAAATGTTTTCAGAGTATTTTCCTGGTCACCTCCAGCTCTCTCCTGAGAAAAAGACTCTTTAGGGTCTGTTTTTATGTGTGAAGTGTTGGTATCATTTCTCACCCCATGCTGCACATTGCTTTGCATTCCTTTTGGTTGATAAACCAGCAGATGATTAAGGTGTCCTAGCCTTATCTGCAAGGTTTTGCAGACGATTTTGATACTTTCCTGTTGTTAATCAACATCATAGAATTTAGCAACTTTCCCCTCTTACCATGAATCCATTCAGTAGTAAAAATTTCTTGATATGCACTTGTTAAATATATCTGACAAACTTACTGGTAAAGATTATGTGATTCATTCAGCTTGCATTTAAGGCTGAAAATAGACAAATTCAGGTTACCAATACATTGGAATTTAAAAGTCAATAGAAATTGTGGGAAGTTTATCATCAAATAACTTACTAAAGATACTATCAGACTCTTTCTAGCACCATCAACTTTAAAATTGCGAGTGATTAAAAAAAATAAAATTAAGGTGATTAATTTGGGGGGACCATTATTTTGTAAAGTGCTATAATATGCTTCCAACAATGATAAATTCTAGAGTGTTCCAAAAGTCAGACCATGTGTCTTTCACCTAAAGCTTGTGATTCTATGTCAACAAATACTGCTTTCATGACATTTGTCAAGGCATTGTTAACTTCTGAGCCTGCAGATAGCCATCATAAACAGCATGTGGAAAAGTATTGGTTAATGACTTGTTTCAGCATGAAATGAAAAAAAATTATACCGATAGTCGGAATGCATCACAGATTTTTACAAAAATAACTTTGAAACCTGTAAAACATTCTGGTGATTCCTTTCCTGCAGAGGTTTATGTTTCCTCAACAAGGGTTAGGCTACAGGTTTGTTATAGTTACCCTAAGAAAATAGTTTGATTTCAGGAAATTATAGGAATGATGCTAGGGCAGGACAGAGTATTTTTGTAGAATAAGAATATAGATAAAGTGAAGCAATTAAAAGCCAATCATGGTAAAGGTCAAATTAAGAAGCAAGCATTCCATGCAATTTTAGTTCTGAAACATGTTTGGTGAAGCTGTCCCCTGTGTTCCCCAGCGTAGGAATAAAGAAGTGCCTGCTTACCTGCTTTGTGTAGATAAGTTTTTCGCTATTGCAACTGCTAAAACTTTGATGCCTATGTGCTCTGCAACTAATCAGCTACTGAAGGGGGAAATTACCCTTCACCTGGCAGCACTTGTGCAGCTGCCAGCCCCTCTTCTCAACCTAGGGTTGAGCTTGCCTCTGCCAACATGAGAGAAACATGCAGATTGGTGGAAGCGACTTGTACTCCTGAAGCTCCTGCTGAGCACAGGACAAGTCCCAGGCAGGACACAGTACCAAAACTTTGCTGGTTTTGAACTGATATTCAATATCAGACCATGTTCTCTCCCTTACCATTTAACCTTACTTACATTTGACCAGCTGTGCTATTTTCACATTACAATCTTAAAATGTAGTAATAAATCAGATTAATACTGATGCAGCCTGATGCTCTACAAGCTAATATAAACTTGAATTTCCTTTTTTTTAATTCTTTTAAAAAGTTGAAAACATAAAATGCCAAATAAAGTTGAAAATGGATTAAAGTATCTCATTGCAAGTAAGACATAAAATCCTCTGTAGTTCAAAGAATTTATAAAAATAGCCCAACTAGAAAAAGAATCTGATGTTTCTATACTGTTAGGGGGGTGAAGGAATTTAAGTATATGATTAAAGATTTTTTTTTTCCCTCCTAACTGTCTTCTATTTTGTCTTGTGCTTCTGCTCCTGCTCCTGAATACGTATATTTCAATAAAACTATTTAACTCAGGTCTGGATCATTTAAAAAGCCTAAAATAAAAAGATTTTTAAAAACAGCTAATAAACCCACAAGAAATAGGTGAAAGACCTACACAGACGCACACACGCTCCCCCACCTCCATAAAAAGAATGTTCTCCTGAACGCACTATCCCCTTATCTGGCATCCTGTCCTTCTTTCTCTCATTCACTATCAGGTCTATATTTATTATCTGTTGCTATCTAAGTTAGATTGCGAGTTCCTTAGAGCAAGGACCTTGTCTTCTTCCATGTCCGTAATGTGCCATAAACACCTCTGGCACTAAACAAATAATAAGTTCCACAGACCCAATTTAGTATCCATTTCAATTTGTTGTGAAGGCTTACCATGTTTTCATAGTGTAAGGTTCATTTCTTTCTCTTAATGGCTGATGCTGGACAAGCATAAATATAAATCCATATTTTCCTTGCTTCTGCTCGAGCAAACTTGCTCATTACAGTTCCTGCTGACAGTGACCTTAGGCCAGTTTAGTCAAATCCAAGTCTTGGAAGCTAACATTTTCTTGCAGTCAAAATTCACTGCACAGATTTATTTAGATAGCCCTCTTGGTTCTTCATAGTTACCAGTTACTAACACAGTTTCAAGTTTGAATAACCAGAAGATCTCCTTCCAGCAATCTCTGATAGTCCATAAAGAATCTGGAAAGGACTGTTCAAATGAGAAACGAAAAAATGTCAGTTTTAGTCACTGTTTTCTAGCAGTCATTTCCTCATGCAGAGAAATAAAAATAAATCAGCTTTTGACCAGGTAGGAAATGTTTTCTTTGTTAAGCAGCAACTTTCCAGCTTCCAGGGAAAAAATTGCTTAGATAGCTAGAAAACAGCAGCGAACAGTGTACCTTACTTGGAAAATTACCATTATGTGAGACACTTTCATTTTTCTGATCCACATATTTTCTTATTTTTCCAAAACATGTTGAGCTACCATGATATCTTCAAGCAAAACAAATTACTACTATAACATCTAGCTAGAATCCCAAACCCTTTTGACATCTGTGGTGTGACAGTTTGGTGGTAGGGAGGGAAGAAGAACTTCCATTTCTGTAGCTAAAATGGGCTCTGTCACATCTGAGTAGATGCAGTGTGGCAGTCCTTTCAAGCTCCTTGCAAAAATCTGAGCTGTCTCAGTCATCATGATGGTGAATGTAAGATGCTTTTGTCCACAGGGTCCTGGTTTACATCAGTTCCTGACATAGCACACAGATAAGGGTGGGATGACGTAAGCGGATGAAGACTTAGTGAAAACCTCTGTTCCAGTCTGCTCTCAATTCTGCATGCTGAGTGGAATGTTGCAATCTTTCCTCAAATGATATTCATTGTGAACACATCGGGGCTTCTGAATTGTCAGAATAATGAATCTAACTTTTATCATCTTTGCCCTCCCTTTCAAATGTGAAAAAGTAGATGTTCAGCAGGCATGAAAAAGAAATTAGCCAGTGTTACTACTTTCGGAATACTCTTTTACCCAGGAGCAGGAGTGTTTGGGCACATAACCCTCCACACAGTGACCTGGCAGAAGCTCTTACTTAGCAGAGCACAAAAGTTTCAAGCATGTGTTGGAAAATCCCTGCCTGTTACAAATGCAGCCCTGTTACTTCACACAGATGAGCTGTCATTGCAATTTTCCTCTATCAAGTTTCCTCAAGTGTCACCATTACATAACACAAGGACTTTTTTCCAATTGCTGAGGTGAGGATACTTACCAGTATTTTAGAAATGTCACCAAGAGCCGTAACAGCAACTGGGTAACATTGTGTTAATAGACTTTATAACAGAAAAAATGTATTTGCTACTTGCTTATGAATTTTGAAAGGTAGGATTATACCAAAAGCCTCTACTCTAAAATGAGTAAACTGAAAGGCACGCTCACACTACATGGAGTGTCAGGCTTTAATGAACACACTAGTGTCTGTCACTGCTGAGGGTTGGGGAAGTAGGAGACTCTTTTAAACCCACAGATCTCCTGAGGGAAGAGTGCTCAATAACTTAGTAAGTTGTAGCAATTTATTATTTTGGAAACTACTTCATAAAATGACAAGATTAAATTATTCAGTCAATGTTGCCAAGTTAGCTTGTGTCATGAACGCACTGATCATATAAAAGCACTCAATGACCCGTTTATCACTCTGTTTCCCACTTGGTACATGGCAGCTGTTGTCACTAGCACTTTTTTTTTTTTCCGTTTTGCTTTAAGAACATTAATTAATACATTAGTGTGATGAATAAACAGTAGTGAACATATAGAAGTTGGTTGAAAAATTTAGTAAACAGACTGGTATGGATTTGGTAATGTCACAGTGTTGTTTTGCTTAGTCATTATGCTGTAACACAACAACTATATGGGACTCAGTGAATAGTCACTTGACTTTAACATCCTTTTTTCTGAAAATATTTAAAATAGAAAATATTTTTTCCAGGTGCTCAAGAATCATAACATAATTCTTAGTTCTAGGATGGTAGATAAATACTACATGGCAGTTGACTGAGATGGAGATGTGTCTTGGCAGGCTCCCACCAGTACAGTGTATAACCCTGTTGAAAGCTAATACAATCTGTTAACTTGCCAAGCACTGATCATATGGCTTCAACAGAGCTAACATGAATCCACAAAAGCCTGCTAGCTTGTAAAGGGAAAAAGCACAGAGCTTCTGTAGAGAATATCTCACCTACTGGTGTTATTCCAACCCACGACTGAGTCTCTCAACGAAGCTCAACATTAGGACTGCCCAAGTCTTGGATTTCCCTCCCTCAGTA
>VZTU01030002.1:6323-26524 GCA_013400835.1 Zapornia atra | reverse complement strand
GGAAGCTGTGACCTGGTGTGAAGTCCACTCTCATGGCAGGACCTGAATCCCATGGAGAGAGTAGCCCACGTTGGAGCAGGTTTGCTGGGAGGACTTTTGACCCTGTGGGAGACTCACGCTAGAGCAGTCTGGTCCTGAAAGTTTGAACTGCATGGAAGAAATTGGGAATAAAGTTGAGCCCGGGAAGAAGGAAATGTGTGTGTGTGTTTGTGAGTGTGTGTGTTTTAAGGTTTGGTTTTATCTTTCATTATCCTACTCTGTTTTGATTGGGTAATAAATTAGATGCATTTTCTTCTGTGTTGAGCCTTTCCTGCCTGTGAAGGTAATTGGTGAGTGATCTATCCTTTCGTTATATTTTCTCTTCCCTTTCCAGTTGAGGAGGAGAGCGATAGAGCGGATTTGGCAGGTATCTGGCCTCCAGCCAGGTTTAAAGAAACGGATAAGTATTCCTTTTTCTTCTCTAGAAAATAACACTTATTTAAAGTTTTTTTGTTTGTTTGGGTTTTTTGGTTTGTTTTGTTTGGGGTTTGGGTTTTTTAATTTTTTTTTTGTTCATTTGTTTGGTTTTGTTTTTAACTTGGCAAAGCAAGACATTTTTATTCAATAAGCAAACATATTCATAAGGGCCAAAACGTAAAACAGTAACTCGGATACAGCTTTTATTATTAGCAACAGGACCTTTAACTGGATAAATACACATAGACTGTCACTAGTGGTAAAAGCTGCCATCTCAATAAAAATTCACTGAGAATGGATATGCTTTAAATGTTTGTTGGGAGCAGTATAAGGAAAAAATGTTTTCTGTAATAAAGATTAATCTTTCCTTGTTTATTTTTGTCATATACCTCAAAGGAACCTTTTTTTTTTTTTCAAAATGAGGGCTCCTTAACACTGTAATTCACACTAAAAACATGCTTAGAGTTTCAGTTGGTTTCCAGTCTTGAATCACAGAAAGCTGAAAGCAATGACCCAGGAATTAGTGTCAAAGGGTTAGCTTCCAGAGAAACCTACCTAGTTCTGGGCAGGTTCTTTAGTTTTGCAGTGACTGGCACATTAGACAATAACAAAGATAACATCATCAGGCATAGAGATCAATTCCCAAGGAGCTGATTTTCAAAGATGCTATTGTTTTGGTTGCTCATTTACATAAAAATTATTTCCTTCTTACATAGTCTCCTTGCAGGCTACACTTACTGTAGCATTACAATGCTCTTTGGGTGGCTTTAGTGTGAGCTGGGGAAAAAAAGCACAAACCTTCCTCCCTTCCTCACATCATGATTCTAAGTGGGGCAGAAATACAGACCATAAGGATTTTTAACAAGTTTAAATCACAAGACTCAAAGACAATAACGGATTTGGTGCAAATTAGATGACATCGGTTGCCTTCCCTTTATCTACCAATGCTGCCGCTCGGTAGATAAAGGGAAGGCAACCGTTGTCATCTACCTGGACTTGTGCAAGGCCTTTGACACAGTCCCCCACCACATCCTTATCTCTAAATTGAAGAGATGTGGATTTGACGAGTGGACCATCCAGTGGATAAGAAACTGGTTAACAGACCATACCCCCATAGCGGTATCCCCCAGGGGTCTGTCTTGGGACCGGTGCTCTTTAACATCTTTATCAATTACATCGATAATGGAATTGAGCGCACCCTCAGCAGGTTTGCGGATGACACCAAGCTGAATGGTGTGGTTGACACCCTAGAAGGAAAGGAAACCATCCAGAGGGATCTTGACAGGCTGGAGAGATGGGCCCAGCTGAACGTAATGAGGTTCAACACTGCCAAGTGTAAGGTGTTGCACTTGGGCCGGAAGAATCCCAGACATAGATACAGACTGGCAGAACAGCTTCTTGAGAGTAGCGCTGCTGAGAAGGACTTGGGGATTGCGGTGGATGAGAAACTTAACATGAACCAGCAGTGTGCTCTTGCAGCTCACAAGGCCAATGGGATCCTGGGCTCCATTAGAAGAGGGGTGCCCAGCAGGGACAGGGAGGTGATTGTCCCTCTCTACTCTGCCCTCGTGAGGCTCCATCTGGAGTACTGTGTCCAAATCTGGGGCCCTCAATACTAGAAAGATGTGGAACTGTTGGAGAGGGTTCAGAGGAGGGCCACGAGGATGATTAGAGGGCTGAAGCACCTGCCCTACAAAGAGAGGCTGAGGGAGCTGGGCTTGTTCAGCCTGGAGAAGGCTGTGGGGGGACCTCATTGCAGCCTTCCAGTCCCTGAAGGGAGCTTATAAGCAGGAGGGGATTCAACTTTTTAAAAGGATAGACAATGGCAGGACAAGGGGGAATAAAACTAAAGGAAGGAAGGTTTAGATTAGATATTAGGGGAAGTTTTTTACAGAGAACATGGTGAGGTGCTGGAACAGGCTGCCCAGAGAAGTAGTGGATGCACTGTCCCTGGACCATTCTATGACTCTATGACTCTATGATTCTATGATTCAAATGTGCCAGTGATATAAGAAAATAATGTAAGAACTTCCAGTGTGAGGAGAGTGTATTTAATATTATCAGGTCAACATAATCAACCACATATAGTTTCATTACAGATGCTATAGATACACCACCTGACATCTTGCTGATTGTCTAGAGAAGAACAGACATAGTGTAGGTTATGCTTGTAATTGTCTTTTCCATGCAGAAGTCTCAAAATCCCTCAAGAAACCTGAACGGTGTTACATACCCTGTTTAATGTACCTAAATTAGATGCTCAATGAAGAAGGTCCCACACAGATATAGCTACATGAGGGAAGTTATTTTGAGCTTCCTTTATAACCAGAATAAGCTATAGGGTAGGATCCATCTTATCTGTTTTGCACAAGTACTTTATGGTGAGATGAGTGGTGACCTAAAAGTGCCAATTTTCTTAGTGATTTCCCTATGACTAGTTGAAATGTAGATGTTAACACATTTCTATACCTGTTCAGAAAAATTGCCACCTAGAACGTTGCCGATACTTTCCCTAGAAAACTACAGCTCTCTGTCATGCCAACTACTGAGCTATCCTTACATGTCAAAACATTAGTAAGCAAGCCTGTATGGGATTCAAAATTCGTTTTCAGGGCACGCTGACTTTTATTGAGCATCTAATTCCTTTACTATGTGATAAAAGAATTCCTGGAACTGGCTCAGAATTCATCCCTCATTTTTAGAAATTAATAGGAAATTTGCCTATGAGATACAATATAATTAGACGATTTACGTACTAAAAAAACTCCCTGTAAATTAGATTCATTTCTTTATCAAGAGGATTTTTCTTCCTAACTTCCTAAAAGCTTTACTCATCTTTGCCCTATAACTCAATTACTTACATCCACTTGTGAAGCTCTTGACCTTAAGGGAATAGACTAAGCCACTCCCTTGAGATCCCTTTCTAGCAGTTTAAGTAACGAGGAGTCAGGGAGTGTAATCATGAACAGAAAATTATTTTCATCAAGAAAATGTATGTTTATGCTTGTCAAAATGATCTCTGTACGGAGTATAAATGTAGAGAGTAGAGATATGCAGAAAGTTGATCATCATTAAAAAGTAAGACTGTTTTTTGTGGGGTTTTTTTGATTTTTTGTGGTTTTTTTTTTTTACAAAACACACAAATTCTATCTTCAGAAAACTCATACAGTATTATAAAACTTACTTTTACATTTTTGCTTGTTTCTAGGTAACCAGCATTTGAATCTTTTGGCCTTCTTCAGGCTTCCCACAGGGAATTAGCTAATTAGCTCACTGAGCCACTGTTAATTATTCTGAAAAGTCATGGACATTGGGGCAGGTATCAGAGGACTAAAAAAAGAGGTTGGATAAATCCAGGTGTGACACTGGTCTTTTTAAAATGACAAATACAATACTCCTAGAAATTCCTACCAAAAATACTTACTACCTTGGAGAGAAAAATAAAGAAATCATGGAATGAATACTAAGGGAAAAGAAAAATCCTCCAACTCTTGATATTGTCTAAATATAAGCGTTAATTAGTATGGCTTTATAAATAGCACCATCCATGGTTTTGTGCTTTAGGAGCTGATGGGAAAGTTCCCACTGATTCAGATGAGATAGGAGGATGCACGACACTTTACGTGCTTCCAAATGATTCACAGAACTACTGTTTGATTGCCAAAGTTACAGGCAGATTTTATCCCTGCTGGAAGACATTTATAATTCTTACTCAAAAGCAAGGGCAGCTCTTGCCTTGGGGGTGTTAGCATGCATTCCCAACAGAATTTTATAACCCTCAGTAAAATCTTTGTGAGCTTTTATTCCCTCCAGTGTTAAGCACGGAGAGTGTACATGAAAGCACAAAGCCAAACACTGTCACACACCAGACAGGGTATATACAAGGATGGGAAGGATGCTGCGCTTTTGCCTGTGCAGTGTCCCTCAGCAAGGGGCATCCCCACCACCTGTAAAGCATTGCAGTCTGTATTGCTCTATGGAAAAGGAAATCAGGAGAGGGTATTATATGTTTAGCCAGTGATAGAGAAATGTTAAAAATCAGAATTGATGTCCTGCTCCCTCTGAATGATGAAGACCAGTCAACACGTGATATTGCAGTAGCCAATTCAATAAACACTGTGGTGTGTGGCTCCTTGTCCCAGGCATAGAAGCCTTCTTTTGTTGTTTTGTTGTATTTTTGGTTGTTTTGTGGTGTTTTTTTTTTTTTCCCCTGCATCCACAGGACACATCTTTGTGGAATATACATATTAAAAAAAAAAAAAATGAGTAAAGGAAATGAATTGGAGTTTTCTAAAACAAGCAGACCTCTAGATTTGTTTGTTTGTTTGTTTTCCAGACTTTGTGACAGAAAAAGACAAAATTATTCTGTTTATATTTAATATTAAAAAAAAAAAAATCAACCCACAAGTGTTTCTTTAAATTATTTAAATTAAATGGGGTGAAGAAACCTCTTTTAGGATACCACCAATATCTCCATTTTCTTTGGGGTTTTTGATGAAAGGCAAAATTTGTTTAACAGTAAAAATAGTTTTAATTATAGAAAAGCTGCATTTTCCTTATAATTTTCTATCTTTACACTATGAAAAGTAAACTGTAGAATTTTTCTGTTTTGCTTTACTATGTAGTTGTTCCCAAGATCATGTGACTATTCAAAAAGTATGATAATTGTCTCATGGAGCTTGAATTTCAAATCAATATTGATTAACAGTCTAATAAAAGAGAGGAGCCAGAAGCATGCAGTATGAATCAGGGTAAGCAAGAAAGCATACAGAAAGACAAAAATACAAAATTAATTCACTATTCAGGCTAACAGTTTTATCTTATGCTCTTTGCTCAACAGTAATAGTCAACCACAAAAAAAGGTGAATTAAAATATTCACAGCCAAACGCTTACATACACTTACACATACTGTGGCTTTCTTTGCATGCTCACTACTGCAGAAAACAGTGAGGAGTAGTAGAGGCCACCCTAATGGTTTAAATGACTTTACTGAATTCCGACATGTTGTGGCTACTTGATCTTTTACCAGTAACGTAAAACACATCAGCTAATAAAACTATGAGTTTGATCCAAAGCCAGCTGAAAACTCCTGTTGGCTTCTATGAGTTTAGATCAAGCACTTCATGCTTAAAATATATCNCTTTCGTGTTTTAAAATTTTTTTTTTTTTTTTTTTTTTTTTTTTTTTTTTGCCTGAGGTTGAAATCCAGCTCACTTCTGGAACAAGCCTTTTGTAGGAAGGTCACAGATTAAACTCATACTGTTTTTCCACAGTCTCATAAAAGGAATTTTAAGAAATACATGCTTAAATATAAATTATCTCCCTTTTTATTTATTTAATGACTCTTTGGGGAATTAACAAATGAAAGTCAATTTCATTAAAAATAGTATTTCTGTGCCCTTTCATAGAACTAGCCAACAGAAGCAGTGACTGGAAGACAAGATCCTGTAGACTTATGACAGAAGGTAAACTTGCTTTGAACTGCATGCAAGTTCATAATGCTTGAATTACAAATTGTTATTAAAGCTCAGAAGCAGGACTGGCCAAACGCATGAAGCTGCTTAAACAATGCATTTTCTGAGAAGTAGCAGTAAAATACCAATGTACAGAACAAATGGACGGTTTGTAATCAGTACAAAGTAAAAGCCTTTACTTTTTCTGTGAGAAGTGAACAATTCATCATGTCACACCATAAGGTCATTATATCGTGTAACATACCGTAATGTCACAGTGCCCCGGAAAAATGAAATGCCAGCTCCCAGCCAAATATTTAGAGTCATATGCTTATGTGAAAGGAGCCAAATTACTACAAATTTCTGGCCAAAGGCATTCCAGTTGAAACAAAGATGCAAATCAGTGCCTGAAGAATCCATTTTCAGAAAACAGGCTTTCATAATTATTCAGCAAAGAAATTAAGTAGATATGGTTAAAAAAAAAAACAACAAACCAAACCCGCCTGCTTATCCAAGTTCTGTCAAAAGGAAATTGGGATAAAGATTGATATTATGACTGTGCCAATGGAAGAAATAGTACTAATTCTGTTCTCTTCTTCTCCCTCCCTCCTCACTTGATTGTAGGTAAAGACAGAAAGAAATGATGAATTAATTAGCTCAGGACATTATATATATATCTCTATATATAAACATATATAGAGATATATATATGTATAAAACCCTACATACATAAAATGCAATGCTTATTTGAAAATATCCAAGCCATATAAGAAGTGACTTGCATGCCTTCTTGCATCTGTAGAGAATGCTTTGGTTTTTCATTTCCAAAGGTTAAAAAACCCCGTATATTTCCTAAAATTTAAATATTATTGTAATTAGTTAATGTTGACTATGAATAGCCTGAGTAGCCTAAAAAACAACTGTCAGGAAAATTTAAGAAACAAAATCAAGGCCATGGACTAGATTTGGCTAATACATACACAAAGTAAATAGTACTTGACAAAGCATTCTGTTCATCCTCACTCATCTCCCTGTTTACCTTGTACTTTTGTCTCCCTTCCAGTTTGGAAGCATTACTCACTTTGACTCAAACAATTTTTTTCAATATTTTCTTCATCTTTTCTCCTGTAAACTTTTGTAGATACTTCTTCCAAATTACGTCCGCCTCATGGGTGTGTTTCTTCCTTTCACTGTCAATGGTCAACAGTCATATCCACATGAAAATACCAGTTTTAATATCAGGGAATTGAGAAAATTAACATAAGAATGCTAAATGACTTACCTGGATTTTATGAAAACAATTTTTTTTTAATAATTCATACTTCAGAATTTAATTCCAAAATGGCTTCATTTTAAAATCTAATTCTCTGAATGGAAATCAGAAATAAAAGCAACAGAAAATAAAATCCCCTAAATTATTCAACTGCTACAGATGTTTCAACGTTACTTACTTCTAAACAGTAAGGCCCTAATCCATGGGTATGTCATTTTATCATGATTCTCAGGCAGCACGTCATCTAATAAACGAAGATGACTATTTCAGGACTTCATGGGTTTAGACCACATTATCGTCAGAACTGGGTATGCTTTTAACATCTCACTGAGAGTCATGGGTAATTTTCTTTTCACTGATTGCGCTGTCCTTAAATATATAAGTATTTCTTAAAACCAGGTATATGATCAGATAATCAAAGCCGTTCAAAAATCTCAAAATGTCTAATTTAGTATTTCAAAACATCTTAGAAATTAAGTAGAAATATGAGGAGGGGGAGGGGGAAGAGAAGAAGAGAGGAGCTTATACCTGGTTATCACAGATGACCAGTAAGTGTGTTTGGATGTGTTTGCTCCCATCCATGTGTACAGGTCCTATTTTACAGGTTTCCCTTAGCATATCCTGCAGAACCGTCTGTATTGTGGTAGTTATTCTTATATTTATTTATATAAGGGTAGCAACTTATTGTACTACATATAAATAAAGTTGTGTACAAATACAGACCAAAGCAACAGTTCCCATCTGAGAGATATCACAGGTCTCACCTGGGGCACACAGTGATTGGCTAAAATCTGTTATTCTATGGAGACTATTGGGAAGTCTCTGTCAGTTGCTTTCTTTAAGGCTGCTGAACTTAGTATAAATGAGTGCATTTTTACTGGACTTGAGTTGCATTTAACTCAAGCATTTAACTGCTTGAGTTGCTGGTAGTGAAAGTCAGAGATCCTTGCATTGTGGTCAAAACAGTCTTTGGTTTTACTATATATAACTCTTTTTCACTGTCATTTGTATCTAAATTTAGCCAGAATTGATGGGCAACAGGTTCCACAAGGTTCAGTCATACATGCTTTAGGATGATATAAATTTAAGTTCCTGACTGCAGAATACTAGAGATGGACTAGAGAATGCCATGAAATCGGATCCTTCATCTCACATGTGATTTCTACTATATCAGTTTCACTATTGGAAAAAGGTCCAAATTTTGTGAAACTGTCAAATCTGAAAATTATGGTGTTTTGTTTCATGTACTTTTATGCCTCTCCTATTCATCAAGTGCTGGGAAGGATATTTTCACTCCTTCTCTGACACACATGTTGTCAATGATACCTTTAGGCACTGCTGGAGTGATCAGCTGCTTAGGGGAACCCATTGTTGGAGACAGACAAACAAGTCATTTCCTTCCTCTGCCTGTGCCAGAGCCCTAGAAAGTCAAGCTGGTTGCTGGTAGCAAAGACAAGGTAGGGAAACAGAAGGTGGCAGATGCTCTGTGGTTTAAGCATCATTTGTTGTCTTTATACTTCCACAGCGATAGTGGGAACAGTGTGATGGGTTTTGGGCAATTCTTCCAGTCCCTCCTCCTTCTCTATTTGTCCCACATCTTCCATCCTTTTCATTTCTCCCCTTCTTTTCTCTGGAGGGGAGCATTCCAGTTTTTGGCTCTCCCTCACCCTGGTGGCAAAATTCAACTGTTTTGATAAGAAGCCTTGGAACACTTTTCTGCTTTGCAGTACACCAGTAAAAGTCTAAATTTGCTAGAAATCAAAATAAATACAAGATGTCTGAGACTACGGAATTTCTTTTTTAGGAAAGTCACATAATGTTACAATATCTCAGAGGGTCGTGCTGAATGGAGGCCTGTGAGTGGTGTTCCCCAGGGCTCGGTGTTGGGTCCAGTCCTGTTTAATATCTTCATTGACGACCTTGATGAGGGAATAACATCCACCCTCAGCAAGTACGCCGATGATACAAAGCTGGGAGGGGTGGCTGACACGCAGGAACACAGCGCTGCCATCCAGCGAGACCTGGACAGGCTGGAGAGCTGGGCTGGGTGAAATCTAATNTGGTTATGAGCCAGCAATGTGCACTGGTGGCTAAGAGAGCCAATGGGATCCTGGGACGCATCAGGAAGAGTGTGTCCAGCAGGTCAAAGGAAGTGATCCTTCCCCTCTACTCTGCCTTGGTCAGGCCCCACCTGGAGTACTGTGTCCAGTTCTGGGCTACCTGGTATAAAAAAGACAGGGACCTTCTAGAGAGAGTCCAGAGAAGGGCGACAAAGTTGATTAGGGGTCTGGAACATCTCCCCTATGAGGAAAGGCTGAGTGAGCTGGGTCTGTTCAGCCTGGAAAAAAGAAGACTTAGGGGGGACCTAATTAGTGTTTATAAACATCTTAGACATGGGATGCAGGGGGAATTGGCCAGCCTGTTTTCAATGGTCTGTGGGGACAGGACTAGGGGCAATGGCTGTAAGCTGGAGCACAGGAAGTTCCGCACCAACATGCGGAAGAACTTTTTCACAGTGAGGGTGACAGAGCACTGGAATAGGCTGCCCAGGGAGGTGGTGGAGTCTCCTTCTCTGGAGATATTCAAGTCTCGTCTGGACGCCTTTCTATGTAATACGAGATAAGAAGCCTGCTTTGGCAGGGGGGTTGGACCCGATGATCTCTTGAGGTCCCTTCCAACCCCTAAGATTCTGTGATTCTGTGATTCTGTGATCACTATCAGTTAAGTTTAGCTCTTTGATTGCGGTAGTAAGCCTGAGGTACTAACAGATCTTTCCTCTTGGTAGTGGCATGTGCTAGCAGGCCAGTCACCAGACTAACTCTAACTAAAGCTTTAGAACTATATGCTGTGAAAATAGCCAGAAAACAAGGTGTGATTTTGTAGACTTCAGGAATTGTTTTCACATAATCACTGTCAATAAAAATGTAGTCATCTTGTAATATTTTGAAATATCCTGATACATGTTTTTATTCTAAGCTAATGTAAATCTTCATTTATAACTCAGAGAACACAAGACAAGTTTTTTTTTACATAAATTTCCTTATTACAAGATGCCTAAACCTACCTAAATTATTTAGAATGTTGCAGATGAACCAGCATTATAATGCAAACTTTGTGAGCATTGTAGAAAGATGTGAGAAAAAAGTACGGGAAAAAAAAGTAATTTCAAACTCATTGCTTGACACTAGTGACCTGTTTGGGGTAACAGCTTTCAGCATGCAAACTCAATCAGAAGGAAAAACAAAGTTGCTTTAATGGATGCACAATGCACATCTGTGGCTGTGGCTGATGTCCCTGAAGATAAAGATGTACTATTGCATTGTTTTGTAGTGTGATTGCTCCTGAATGTTTTATTAGACACACATTGTATTTTTAGACATTCAAATAAATAGTAGCATTGAAAAACTTTTCCCTGCCTTTGTGTAATGGAACACAGAATTTGCCTTGCCCCCAAGCTTATTAATATTATTAATATTATTTAGCTGAGAGGCATCCTTTTTGAGGGTTTTTTTTTGTACCTTTTTCTTTCTGAATATAAAATATGCATTAAAACTGAGCTCATATCTTAATTGGTTGAGTTACCCATACCACCAGAACTCTAATTTATGTATATCTTCTTGTCTTTTCACTGGGGTATCATTTCATGATGCAGTGATCTATTTTGATACCATTCTCTGCCCTGCCATCTGTAAAGCAGAGTTTAAAGTAGTGTGCTTAGAGTAATCTGCACATGGTTGTCTGTGCATTAGAGAGAAGAAAAAGACAGTAAAAAAATTAGCCTCCTCCTTGGTCCATTTTCTGACCTTGAAATGGCCATAGAATTGTATGGGTTTATATTATTGCTATAATGTTTATATATTTTTACATTATTATTTTTCACTACCATTGAGGGCTTTTCCTGGGCTTTGAGGACAGCCTTAATATCCTAGCACAGCAGAAAAAAAATGAAATATGAGATTACTCACCACATATATCTCTTCTCAGAGATTAATTTGATTATTCATCAATTCTCCTCCTCCTCCATTTAAAGTCCCGATACTTTCCTTCAAACTCCTGACCCTTCTCTCAGCTCAGTATGTTAAGTAAAGCTTATCATTTATTCATGCTTATCTCAGTATAATAAAACATTAATTATGGTATCTAGGGGGTTACACAACTTGATACATGGCTTAGGTTTCTCCAGCACATTCTTCAATGCAGTATTTGTCTTTACTCACCCCAATTTGCAGCCTGAAATCCTCCAATTCACATACGGAGACAGAATTCCAAAAAGACACTACAGAAATATTTGCTTAGATATGAAGACCAATACTTTTAACTGTCAGAAATGTCTGATTAATGACTCATAATAATAGGATACAGTAACATGCAAGTTTTTTATTATGCACAAAACATTCCCCTGAGAACAGTATTAGGTGAGAGTTACAGGAAGTGATCCTGTTACGGATGCTGACAGTCAGCATCCTAGTTCAGGACTCTCAAAAATAAGATTTTGGCAGATCTATATGTAGAAGTAAAAAACATGCTTTGGGTCACTGATACTCTTAATGCAAAATTTTAGTTTTTGTGTTGGAAGAAAGAGATATATGCAACAACAAAATGTAAAAGGTGGAACAAAGATGAGATGACACTCAAAATGCTGGTGTTTCAGACACTGAATACTTCCAAAGATCTAGACAATACAATGAATGGAGTCTAAGGATTTTTGCATCTCCTCAGAAGTAGACAGCAGGTTAACTAATTTGCTCTCCAGATATTACTGACTGTAATGCTTACAGTATTAGATAACTACCTTTCATACAGATATATGTGTGAGGTACTTGATTTCTGTTACATGGTTCTGGAAATTAATCCCTCTGTTAATCTTTGTTTCTCTGAATGGTTATATAGAGCACACCTACTTGTTTTATTCCGTGGTCTTTAGAACTTCCCCTTTTAACCTGCACTGTGAGAACTCAGTAGCTCTGATTTATTTCCACACACCCCAACCCCCACAATCTTAAATATATTAAGGACCATTTTATTCTCGGAGTAGCCCCTCTGGAACTAGTGGGACTCCTAATGGATCAAGTTCTTTCCATGTGTGAGGAAGGATAGCAGAATCATGTGTTATATTGTCAGTACTCCGTTCAAAATGTTTAGATAGATAATATTCACAAATCCTGACAGGCACTAAACTAACAGCTTGAATTTATCCTCAGTTCTTTTTTAGAGAATAGTATTTAAATGCAACACTGAATGACAAGCAAATACCAATATACACTGTATACACTTCAAGTACCAAATAACTGTATGAATTAAAACGTAAAAGCAGATTTTATAATTAGTTTAGAAAAAATGGAGCTGTTTCAAGTCTTCTATAATTAAGGACATGATAATAGGGCCTTTTTCTTTTCATTGTTTTGTTGTTTATCTCAGACATTGCCTTTTATTGTTACTGTACAGATATAAAAATTATATGCTTATTTATTTATTTATTTGTCTTATCACAATGCTGTTTTCAAATCATTATTTTTCCGATAAATGTTTATATCTTATTACTTTGTATGCATTTTAATGACATCATAAAGCTTCAGTTTCATGGCATAATGAATTATAAATTGAGCAACATGTCATGGTCCCATATCATAAAAATATTTCTTCATTGATTTGTTCTGTATCATTAAAAAATTCAGTTTTACTCATAGCCCTATACACACATAATTCTCTTGTCAAAGCCACAAAAACCATTTGGTATTTGGGAATATTCCAAAACTTTCCAAATTTCTGCCTTGATGAACAAATTGCATAACTTAAAAAATGGAAATATGGAGCAGAACACAGTCTAGGAAAAGACAGAGGGTAACACGCTCATTAACAGCATTGAAAGGTTTTCATTTCCTGGATCTGCAGATTGGTTACATTCAGCCCTGCCCAAAACAATGATGGAGAAAACAAATGTGGTTTTTCTCTCTTCTCCCCCTAAAGAAACAAATTACTTCTATTCTAGACTACCTTTTTTCCTTATTAACTCCAGCATACAGGATTACTGGGAAGAGACTGGCTTCATCTAATTACTTTGCTCTCATTCTCTGTGTGCTCAAGATGAGTTATTGGGATGACTATCATTGATTTGAATCTGCATATTCTGACCAAGAACTGTTGCCTATTGCAATATTCAAAGAGGGTTCTTACTGTGTCTTCATTCACAGTACATTTGTGCTCTACAAGTCAAAAACTAATTTAGACTAGAGATCAGAGCATTGACCTCTGATGTGTTGATATACTCAGATGAAAATTTTTCTCTTGCACTTCATTGGAAAAATTCCTAGATTTATGCCAATATTAAGCTAGTATCAGATTTGGTCTCCCTCCTCCATGGACCAGTTGCAAGACAAAATCCTTTTTTTCTCTTTTTTTTTTGTGTTTAATTATGAAATATTTTAAGTGGAGTTAGAGTTTCATAGTTTGAACAAATTTATGTCGTGCTTTGATTATGTGGGCCTTTTCCACCTCTACTGGTAGGCTACACACTTCTGATCATAAAACAAGAGTTATTAAATTGTAACTTACTGAAGAGAAAATGAGAATACTAGAAAAAAATACTATTGTTTTGCATTGAAATCATCAGAACATTTGTCAATAAATAAATCTATAACTGACCTTTGGACAGTCATCTTCAGCTCAGAAACTCCAAGGCTTTTAAGTATTGATAGGATACTCTGTGAGGATTCATGATCAGAGAACTGCTTTTGCCTTGGCGGTCTTTCATGTTGAGCTGACAAGAGTCACTCATCAGATATCAGTGTTGGAAGCTACATATGCATTTGTACTAGAAGTGATACAAATTCTCACATTTACCTTTAAGAATATCAGCTGTGCTATACTCTCATTACTCAGGCTTATTTGTTAGTATAATATTCACAGCTGCACCAAAAATACATTCTGAATAAACATTGGAAAGAGGACACCTTCAATACCTGACAGCAGTTATATTCAAGAAAGGCTATATATAGATTGGATCTCATCTCTTTGCCCTCCTATATGCACCTGTGACTCTTAGCTTTAGTGAGAGATAGACCTGCAAGCTTACCGGAGGAAAGATTTTGTCTCCTAAAATTTTGGGATTTTTTTTTCCTCTTTGGTTTTAGTTTTTGCAACCTATCAAGTGATAATAGGAAAGACACAGCTTTTCTCTGAAGTTCTGTTTTGATCCTCAGTATTATTACACTGCACAGCTCTTATAACACTGCACAATGTTTGGACACTATGATAACAGGCAGAAAAACAAAGGTGCAGTTAGACACAGGTAAATAATTTTTATTAATGGCAGAGACTACTCTTGCGGTATTTCTAAGAATAGAAATGCTATATATTTCTCATTCCATTGACTAAAGAGAAAAGCAAAGGGGACTACAAAAGGATTTCTTTAGTTATATTTTTCCCTGCTGGTTACTCTCACTGTCCTTCAGAGAGTGGCCCTCTCCGTGAATATAACTGATCTGACATGCCTTTTTTGCATTACCACTGCTAACTCTTTCTAGTGTGACAGGGATCATTCTTCATGTCCAAAGAATCATATGAAGTTAGATGGTTTGAAGATAGGGCTATGGAGAGGATTACCAAAGAGAAAATTTAACACAGCCTCCAGGCTTCATTGGCTAGGTCTATATTAGCAAGTAATTACTTGCTAATGGTACAATAGGAGGAGTGAATAAACTGAGGCTCTGCCTTTACAGCACACACTATGTGGTCTGGCGTTTTACTTCAGGATAGATTAATTCTATCTCCTAGATTTAATATTTCCATTTACATGTGGTATGAAGCTATAAAAAGTAAAGGTATTCCACAAAGCTGCACCATACTACAAAGTGGTTTTTTGGCCTTTTCTTCTGTCAGGCAAATGATACTAGCATATCACAGGCCACTACAGCATGGCTCAAAGAAAATCTCACAAACGGAAATGAACCTAGTTTCTGTTCCTGCCTCCTTTCTTGCTTGTTTCTGTTCCTGTTCATGTCCAATTAACAGCCTTCAATTATCTTTGGGATATGGAATGACTAGCAATGAATGTAATACTTTTTTTGGCAGGGGCAGTGTAGGTTTTCTTCTGTGAGTTAACAACACTGTGAGCTACTACTCCTTCACTGTCATAACTTAGCATTTTAGAAAATCATACCTATGTTAAAGGGAGTGAATATCTTTTCTTCCTTCTTACAAAGCCCCACAACACTGAACCCCTACTGATAAGTGGCCTGACCAGTTTAAGGTCAAAAAATCTATTACTATGGGCAAAATAATGCTCAAGACTTTAGATGAGATTCTCCAAATCTTTTTGTTTGAATAATGTGGATAGCCACAAGAAAAATTTCCAGGCTTTGGTTTCCATGGGTTTTTAAACTGTGTGGGATTTATCTATTGAATTATCCACTGATAAATTTGTGAATTATTTCAATGTGGTTAATTGCATATTTCCTCTTACACATAATCTCTTACATTGGTTGTTTAGTTTGCTCCATTAAAGAATACACAACAAAACTCTTGGGGCACTCCTAAGGACAGTGGTTGACATCTTAGAAGGTATCAGGATCATCCAACCTGTGTTTTCTGTGACTTTGCTCCATATTCTGTAACTACCCATCCAGGTCTGGGACGTGTGCCATAAAGACTGTGCAAAACACTGTAATACTGCCTTTTCAGGATGAGAAATATGTAGTTCCTACTGATAATAAAGCTTCCTGCTTCTGACTTGAAACCAAGTAACAATAGAGCATGCCATGAGACTCTGTTCCTTTATAAATGATAGTGTGACTGCAAATATGGCAAAACATGCCTTCCTCTTCACCAGAACACAGTGACGCTCACAACCCACAGCTGAGCCTCTCTGCCTCTAGACTGCCTACTGAAATTAGAAGTGAAAACCTGTACCTGAGGTCATTCCTTCAAACTGTTAGCCACCTGAGCCTGAAGAGGTAACTCAAAACCACATGAAGGAATCCATGAGTTAGTGAAATCCCAGGAGTGGGTTTTCTCTGCCACTACTTACTCTCAGTAGCCCTCTGAGTGCTGGCATGTCTGATGAGACTTTGAAAATAATGAAAAAAGAGGGAGAGAAGGGGAAAGAGAAGCATTGCAATCAGCAAACTTTACCACTAACTGCTCTGTGTTCTGAATCATAGAATCACAGAGTGGTCTGGGCTGGAAGGGACCCCGAGGATCATACAGTTCCAAACCCCTGCCACAGGCAGGGCCACCAACCTCCAGGCATGATCTAGACAGGGTTGCCTGGGGCCTCATACACCCTGGCCTTGAACATCTTCAGGAATGGGGCATCCACCACCTCTCTAGGCAGCCCCTTCTAGCACCTTACCACTCTCCCTGTAAAGAGCTTCCCCCTAATATCTAATCTAAAGTTTCCCTCCTTTAGCTTTAATCCATTCCCCCTTGTACTGCCGTTATCTACTCTTTTAAAAAATTGAGTCCTCTCCTGTTTATACACTTCCTTCAGGCACTGGAAGGTTGCAATGAGGTCCCCCACAGCCATCTCTTCTCCAGGCTGAACAAGCCCAGCTCCCTCTGCCTCTCTTTGTAGGGCAGGTGCTCCAGCCCTCTAATCATCTTCATGGCCCTCCTCTGAACCCTCTCCAACAGTTTGACATTGTTGTATTGAGGGCCCCAGATCTGGACACAGTACTCCAGATGGGGCCTCATGAGGGCAGAGTAGAGAGAGACAATCTCCTCCCTGTCCCTGCTGCCACCCTTCTTCTGATGGAGCACAGGACAGCATTGGCCTTCCTAGCTGCAAGAGCACATTGCTGGCTCATGTTAAGTTTCCCATCCACCAGGATCCCCAGGTCCCTCTCAGCAGGGCTGCTTTCAAGATGCTCTTCTCCCAGTCTGTATATATATCTGGGATTCTTCTGGCCCAATAATAAAAAACAAAAAACTTGTGTCAAGGGCTGATTCGCAATAGAAGGACCTGCTCTGCTACATATGAAACCCTGACCCAGAATGATTTAGCACTGTGTGCCCCATGATCATGCAGTATGTGATCGGGGAGAGGCGGTGCCGCATCCATCTGCCCCTCTGGCCCCGACCATGAGCTGCGCTCTGCACCAGGCCCACCATGGTGTGCAGGCAGCTGGCTATTGTGAGCCCAACGAGGTGCCGTAGGTGCTGTGGTATCTCTATGTCTAGATGGGATTCTGACTTAGAGGTGTTCAGTCACAAGCACGCAAATGGCAGTCTCATGCCAGTGGCTCCTCAGCCAAGCGCATGCACCAGGGGTCTAAACCTGCGGTTCCTCTCTTACTGAGCAGGATTACTATTGCAGCAACACATCATCAGTAGGGTAAAAATAAACTGTCCCATGATGGTCTAAGCCCAGCTCATGTTCCCTACGAGTGGGTGAAAAATCCAATGCTTTGTGAATTCTGCTTCACAATGATAGGAAGACCCGAAATTGAAGGATCAAAAAAGCGACATCTCTGTGAACGCTTGGCTGTCACAAGCCTGTTATCCCTGTGGTAACTTTTCTGATACCTCCTGTTTAAAACCCCAAAAGCCAGAAAGATCATGAAGCCCTGCTTTCACGGTCTGTATCCATAGTGAAAATGAAGATGAAGTGAACTTTTGCCCTTCTGATCCATAGGATGTTTCCGTCCTCCCGGAGCTCATCTTAGGACATCTGCATCACACTTTGTCAGGTGTACTGCCCCAGTCAAACTCCCCAACTGACACTGTTCCTGGAGTGGGTTGCGCTCGGCACTGGGTGGTGAGTACTTGGTGCCAGAAGCAAGAGCCCCCCTCGGGGCTTGCCACCCCGATAGGTAGTGAAAAAGCAATCAGAGTAAATAAAAAGACCCACTCCACTGCATGTCATTCTAGTTTGTAGGCAGAGATCCAAAAGGCCATAGGAGAGAAAAAACCATCCCGATTGTGGCTCCTCTATCATATCAGCTCGTAACCCACTGCTTTTGAAAAATGAAAGCAAGTATGTGCTTAGGTCTTTAAAGGAGCCTGTATTGACTGTGTTACTGTGGCTTGGTTAGTACTGAGGCTGAGTGAGACTCACACAGAGCACAGGATGGACCAGCATTTCCTTACATATCTAAATGCCAGGTCAAAGATTCTTTCACAACTCAGAGCCTCATGTCAGCTTTTAAAGACAAAACTCCTTTTATGATTGAGTGCTATGTGAAGCTCTGACACGAGGGCTGTCATTCCTCCCTCCTTCTATACGTGTAATAATGACAAGTACAGAAGAATTTTTTGTTGTTGTTTTGGTTTGGTTTTTTGGTTGTTTTTTGTTTCATGTTGGAAACTGAAGTGCACTCACAGGGGGTTCATGATATAATCTGTGGCAAGGAGCAAGATGGACACATATGTGTAGATATGCTCTTGTCCTCAGTGAGAAATGGGAATGATAAAGCAGTGCTGGATAGGATCCTAAAATTTTTCAATATAGTGATCCAAGGACCTCAGCCATGAGCATGCAAAAAGCAGTCCTGGTTGTACCTTCTCACCTGAAGATCAGTTAAAGAGATCTATAATTTTTTAACATCTTCTGCATTGCACCTGAAGTGTGGTTGTTGTCCTAAGTCTTAAAAAAAGGATTTTTTCATCTTATCATATGAATTGAGGCATTGTTTGCATAACCCTTTGGTACCCATCAACAGTTGGATATTCCCACAAGATTATCCTGCTGCCATATAAACTTTTGACACTGTAATTTCCTTAGGAATGAACTCTGTCACTTCCTTCAGTACCCAGTTGTTGAATCTTTGCCTTTGAAAAAGACAACAATATTAAATGGGCAATAATAAGAGAGAGGAAGACAATATGCATAATGTTAATGAACTCCAAACAGAAGACAATAACAAAAATTAATTTAAGCAGAGGGCAGTCTGGATGAATGAAGGTACATTGGTCAATTTGCTGAGAGGTAGTCAGCAATCACATATGTGAAATGGGACACATTTATTGAAAAACCTCATGGTAGTGTGGAGCAGTTGGTTCAGACCCTTATAAATCTGTAGTGCAGATATGGTAAACAACTAGAATGAAGATCCTAGTTCATTTTCCTCCAGAAGAAATCTTGGTTGCAATTGCTAAAAATACTCTTTGTCTACATCAAACAAATGTGTTTTGTCGTATGACCACAGAGCTCATTTCAGAACTGCTCAGCTGCTCTGAAATAAAATGCTGATCTTTCGTTTGAATCTTCCACATAGCCTGTGTAGAAAACATCAAGCACTGAAGTGGCATTTTCAGTGGTTACAATCTAGAAAGGAGCCCATAGACACTTGTAGGTATTTATTGAGAGGTGGGAGAGAAAAGTTAGTTTTCCTCTTTACTGAACAGTGAAGCTAAATCTAACACCTAAAAAAGCTGATAGGAAGTAAATCTCATTGATGTTGCTGCTGAGATGGTGATAGAGCATTGAAAAGTGTATTGTTATATCAACATTCCTTTGAATGGCTGTCCTTTTAGTGTCATGTGACATGCACCTTTGTCTCAGATTATCTATCCTCTTTTTTTCAATTTTAATTGTTGCAATGTTATTCTTATTTTGATCTAAAAAATCAGAATAGTCTTTCTCTAGAGTATGGTCCCAGATATCACAAACATGCAGTAGCATCATCTCCTCGAAGAATACCACATCTAACAGTACAATGGTTTTATTATTGCTCTGTTCTCAAATACAAGTTGTTTCTTTTGCTGCTCTCAGGCAGACAAAACAAAACAAAACAAGTCTTTGAGGAAGAAAAACATACTTAAAAGGAAAGCATACCCATTTGTCTCAGCACACTACTCTGAAGAGGCATAGCGTAAGAAAACAATAACAACTACATAAACTGGAGAGAAGCAAATAAAATCATGAGTAATACTATTCAGATGCTTTTCCTGACATAATACTTTCCATTTCTGAAAGAAACAATGTCTGCAAAAAATTGCCACAAATGAATCACCAGCTGATACAGACTGCATCAGGAGTTTAATATTCACTATGAATCATTTCATTGAGACCTGCTACTCC
>VZTU01030001.1:274510-330242 GCA_013400835.1 Zapornia atra | reverse complement strand
AATGAGAGCACAAAATTAAGTTTAACCTACTGATCCAGAGCTGAAATCAGACACATCCAAGAGCAGTATTTGCAAAGCTGTGTCTATAAACCCTGTCCCAGGTTGAAATGATACATTCTGAATCAACACTTTGAATCCCAATTGCTACTTTCAGTTGTCTCATTATTTTACATAATTCTGCAACCAATAAGTATTAAAATATGTATAAATCCCCATAGATTTTAGACCAAAAAAATCTCCATTTGATAGCATCAGCCAAATGTCATTTCTACTTAGGAAACAGCATTTATTTTTTGCAAAAACATTGTTGGGTTCAGATATCTTATTATGAAAGAATAATGTGGTATGTAAATGCTTCATATTGATACAATTCATTTAATTTTGAGGAAAAAAGTTACCTGGTTTACTACAATACATTCAAATAGAAGTTTCTCCTCTCTCAACAAGGAAAAGTTTAAAGCAATTATTCTAAAGGAATCTTAGGATGGTAGCCTTTTGCTGAAGTAGATTTAAAGATTCTTCACATTTTGTAAATATTTCATGGGGCATTCCACAAAGAAAACATGCACTAATTTACCAGCTTTCTAACCCCACTGGCTATTACTAGAGCTATCACATGTTACACCTATAACACACAGGGGGAAACAACCAAGTCTACAAGTGTTTTACCTGGAACTACAAGCTCATCATTGTATCAGTTACAAAGAAATAAAAAATAAGTCAAGAAATAAAGGAGTTTAAAATTTCTCTGTATGCATTATTCATTTTTGATACAGCTGTTATTTCATAGAGATTACTGTAAATGTCCACGTGAAGTGATAGCCTGCATGAACAACTCCATGATAGATATGATAAACTAGATTTACATGTTTTATGCTGCTATAACAAAAATTCCTTGGATAATTTAACTATGCAAAGCTGGAAAATTCTTTCAAGAGCATAGATTCATGGAACTGCAGCTCCCCCAACAGTACGTTACAATACAGGCAGTACATATAGAAAATAGCTTTAATAGAGGGCTTGTTATTACTATGGCAACCACCGCAACTGGTTTCCAAAATGAATAATAGCTCTGTTAGGCACTTCATTATTTTATTTTTTTCCAAGCAAACACTGCCCCTAATCTTCTCAACAGAACAAAGAGTTATTCTGAATGCATGCAGAAAGCAGAAAATAAAGTCCAATCTGATGCTGTAAACACAGGGCAAGCCCCTTTTTGGGTCCCATGCTGGGAAAGAGGAGGATAGTACGCCTCGTTTGCTATTTCACTTAGAAAGTTGGAGAAGCAGAAGGAGGTGAGGTTGGTGTTAAAAGGTTCCATACAGCAAGTAAACAGAAGACTAGGAAATCTACGTCAAAAGGGAGACTAATAGAACCCCTGANAATTCTTTACTTTTGGATGATGTCAGCTGTGTTCCATCCCCCCCCACATTATTTTTTTAAAATACTCAGAAGCATTTTGGACAAATAGCCAAGGTATAAATTTACTTTTAATATTAAAGCTTCATGTTATTAAGAAAAGACTCCTACAAAACAGACTTTTTTTTTAAAAAAAAAAAGCCCACTATTGCAATATCTACATTCAAAAATGCAATCTGACACTGGTCTTTCATAGTGAAACTGTAGTACAAGGAAAGGCACAACTAAAATAATCAGGATTAATAGATACATTTCTGGATTACTGAGCCACAAAATTAATTCATTTATTCACAAGAGCTAATTCTAGAGATCTTCCCCCATGCAAAAAAAAACCCAAACCAACAACAAAACCAGTAAGTCTACCTACAACGTATGTTTATTTTGTTTATTTACAACATAAGAAAAGCAAGGACTTCCTTTCCTTTTATCATTTCCCTTGATATTTCTGGCTTCACAGGAAAGCTGCTGATAAACTCCATGATGTACAGAACAAAGAGGACCCTGATGAGGCAAAGAATTTCACATGGAATCCACCTAACAAGCTACAGTTGTGCTCTTGGATCACCCCCTCCATAGGCATTCAATGTTGAACTTGGGTAAGTCAAACAAAAAAGCAGGCAATCCTGCAAAATTAATGAATTGACTTGGTCATCCAAAATAGTTTACAGATTGCTTTTCAACTACCAAATTTGGGTCTTTCGGTTCACGTTAACATAGTGAATTCTGTGTCACTTCCAAGCATCTGACACTTCAGTATTTCCTGCCTCTACAGAGACCTAATGTCTGCTGATCAATTGGAAGTGAGAAGGCTACCAGGACTGTAACACATTCCTCCTATATGTTTCATGGATTTGGAACGACAAGGCTGAATTTCAGTTTGTAGTCAAGCACTAAGGGAGATGAACCTAGCTCACAGTTCACAAAAAATGAAAAACTGCTAATATGTACAATAAGAAAACCTTCTGCTCTCATCTTAATTGTCAGCATTAGCCGAGGACTAACACCTAGCTGTCAAAGAACCTCATCTATACCTAAATTGAGCATAATGTTTCCATTACAGTCATTGGAATAAAGACTCATAATTGTAACAGTAAGAGCCACAATTTTTTTAAACATTCAGGATAAGGTTTAAAAGCTTGTCCTTAATTTCCCACCTTTATTACATCAAATTCCTGTAAAAGGCTAGCCCATAATCTCAAATCCACGTGGCTTTCTTTTAACTGTGAACATGGGTTACGTCTGCAGAGTAGATGTCCATTATAGTGAACATATGTGAGGGCATATCCAACCAATAATCAGCATCAGAAAGGCAGCACAATATCAATGTACACAATGAAATACGCTCCATTGTGAACACCTTCCCAGGCAGTAACTACTGTATATATATTCTAGCTCTGGACTTCCTTCTAAATATAAAAGCAAGACTTAAAACTTCAGAAACCACTTCTCATTAAGATTTCTTCTGTGCATTTGTCAAGCAAACCACTACAATGGCTCCACTTGTAATTCACGCCGGCCTTTTCCAGCTTGACCTAGCAAACATAACTACCTTAACAAGCATTAGGCTTTCATATTGAAAAAGAAGTACACATAGTAAAACATTTTGATTGCAAGTATCTGAGTATTTTTCTAAGGAATTCTTAAGTTACATCTTCCTATCATGAAAATAACAATTGTCTGTCTTGGCAGCATTTTCTAAATCTGAACTATTAAGTTATGATTTCAAAGGATGCTTCTTTAAAGCTATGTTTGAAGATGACACACTTTATTGCAAAACAATTTCCATTTATACTGCTTTTAAAAAAAAAAATCAGATTATAATTTGATTCACATGTGAAGAATGGTATCCTGCAAAGGAGACAGATTTAACAGACTGCAGTGATGTTTCAGAAAGTATTCGCAAGATCAGGGAATCTTATAAAAATTTCATACTGTAATTTAGGTCCTGGCTCTTTTCAGCATCAAAAGAAGCTGAAATCAGAAGGACAAAGTATCAACCTATTTTCTGAATGTGACAGTTAATTCCTACAATAAAGCAAAACATTTGCAGAAATATTAATATTCCAATTTCTCAACAGACACACAAATTCAAGTTTTTGCAAATGAAGTAACTAACTGTGAATTAATTTTCTGGGTTTTTTTAAAAGTGGAAGACATGGTGGCAAGCAAACATGCAGGATGAATTATGCTTCCTTGAATTTTGCTAAACTGACTTCCAAGCTAATCTTGATCTTCAAAAGCTTCAGGGCCTATAAAAAGTTCAAAGTTCTCTACAGCCTTGTTGGTGACACTCTTCATAAATTCTTTCCCTGCTGTGTCTCTGCACAATGGTGTAGGAATCAGGCAAGGTTGCTCCCCTGGAGAGGCCATGACTACCACTGAACTTCTCACTCAAGTCTCTTTTACTATGATAAGGCAGATTACACACAGTGTCTGCATATATTCAGCTTTCATGATTCTATCAGCAAAGAAAGTGAGACAGAATATTGAAGAAAAATAAGTTAACTGCAAGAATACTTCATCATATAGTTCTTTTTTACCCTCCACACTCAAGAGTGAAATATCCCTCTGAATTGCATTGTTCACCATATATTTCAGGCTTAAAGATGATTTTTGAACAGCTGATAAAAAATTAATACAACAAAGGGCATGTGACCTCCTATAAACTCTGCTAAAGCTTTATCCAACAAAAAAACCCTCCAAATTTAATTTTGCAACTTGAAGTAGAACGCTATCTGAATCCATTTTTTCTCTCCAATGATCAATTAGTGGAAACTACTAAGGCAATTTTGTGTGCACACAGGAATTTGAAGGATAATATGGGGATCTTTTTTTTTTTTTTAATGTGGGAATACCATAGCATCAGCTGAAGTTATGATCCCACTGTAATGCTCTACATTCAAACCTATGTGAAAACAGAATTAGTACAGTACTCCCCATCTTGCTGAAAGGAACATACTGCCATGAGTGTAACATGGGAGTTTTAAAGATTGTACTATGAGCACATTTCTTTTTGAGCAGTGTTCAGATCAACAGTTTTAACCTAGAATGCTCTCTGTGGACTTCAGCACAAAAAGAAACAGTTTTACTCTATGTCATGCTGCTGCAATTGCTATTAACAACAGCAAGATAAGAACTCTCAATTTACAGGCAAGTATTTCCTGAAAGAAGTCCAGAAGCTCAGAAACAGGGCTCTTCTGTGTAGCCAAGAATGTCCCATATCCATTCATTGAGTCATACCTGAATACCAAAACTCCTGTATGCAAAGATTTAGCATACAGGCTCCTTTGTCAGAGCTGAGAAAAGGTGAAGATTATCTTGTTTGTTAACAGGATCTACAGCTCTTCAAACTTAGAACTTAGGGGGGTTTTTGGGGTTTTTGTTGGGTTTGGTTTTTTTCCAGCAAAAGATTAAGTGATAGGTGGTGTTTGGAAGTCCAAACAGGAATCTTCGCTCAAGTCAAAATTAACAAATCCTGACTAAAAGAATACAAATCTACATTTTTTTCTACTCAAAGGTATTGATTCCAGCTACAGTTCTTCCATAAGGCCTTTGCTATGTTCTTGCCACTAAATTGGAGATATAGGGGTTTGATGGATGGACTGTTAGATGGATAAGGAAATACATAGATGGCCACTCCCAAAGTGTTAGAGTCAATGCCTCAATTCTGGGTGGAAACCAGTAACTAGTGGTGTCCCTCCAGTCTCTGTACTGGGACCAGTGCTGATTAGTATCTTCAGCAATAGCACAAATGGGGGGATTGAGTGCACCCTCAGCAGGTTTGCTGATGGCACCAAGCTGAGTGGTGAAGTTAATTCACTAGAGGAAAGGAATGGCGTCCAAAGGAACCTCGACAGGCTTGAAGAATGGGTCCAGGCAAACTGTGATGGTGAGACACCCCCAGCTCCCTTGAGCCATTCGGTACTAGGTGCAATCTCTCTCCCTTTTCCTGGGCTACATGCCAGCAAAGGATGAGTTAGGTGCAGATTGTGTAAGACAACAGACCAGACTATTAGGACACCCCCTTAACATACCCAGCTCTTGCCTCCCCTATTGCTTGGGAATGGTAACAACGATCAATCACCTCCTGACAACCTGGCACATCTGTACCTGGGTCAAGACCCAAAAGAGAGAAGCATCAGAAAAGCTCTGAGTCTGCACAACTGTAGTACAAGAATATTTTGCCATCTGACCTGGGTAAAAATGGAAAAGTACCTGACATAAGTCAATTATCTCAGATCTTATATACAGCAATTCTAAGCAAGACCCTTTGAGTTCTCTTGGATCGCAGCAGGCTGTGACCAGCATCTCCTCTGAGCTGACACCCCTCAGGCACAAAATTTCAAGAATCACCCACCAATGGAAGATTAGGGTGAGGTCAGCCTTCTTCAGTCTCAACTATCACTCACTGAGGAATGCCAATGCATTCTATTTACTCTAAACTTGAAGAGGGAATGCTAATGCATAGTGAGTTTTTACTCTAAACCTGAAGAGGGAAATCTTAACTATGTGTTAGCTTCCTTCATCCACCTTTCTACTTCCATAAATTACACATATTTGCCTTTAGAAGTGTGGGTGACAGCACTGGGTCCTAATATTTCTGTTTATTTTTCTGTATTTATGTTGTATTTCATGCATATACATATACCCACCTATACAGCCTATTTTAAGATACCTTGGAGTAAATTAGGGTGAATCTTGTCATCTTCAAATATGTATTTAAGTCACTATTTAATCAATATACATATATTTTTACTGAATTACCTGTAAATCTTTAACATTAATCAATCATTAAGCACTGCTACAATTTAACCTTTGATTGACACTATACTATTAATAAATTCTGAATTGACTAAATCGTACCTGTGTGAAACCCCTTTTCATCTATGACACAAGCTTCATGAAGTTTAACAAGGCCACATGCAAAGACCTGAACATGGGTAGGGCAATCACTAATATCAGTACAGGTTGAAGGATGAAAGAATTGAGAGCAGCCCTGAGACGGACTTGGGGATACTGCTGGATGAACATGAGCCAGCAACATGTGCTTGCAGCTCAGAAAGCCAACTATATACTGGGCTACATCAACAGAAGCATGACCAGCAGGTCAAGGGAGAGAATTCTCCCCCTCTACTCTGCTCTCGTGAGACCCCACCTGGAGTACCATGTCTATCTCCAGGATCCCCAGTACAAGAAAGGACTTCAATCTGTTTGAGCAAGTCTGGAGGACCTCTCCTATGAAGACAGGCTGAGAGTTGGGCTTGTTAATCCAGAGAAGAGAAGGCTCCAGAAGACCTTACAGCACGCTTTCAGTATTTCAAGGATGAGACATGTTTTACCAAGTCTTGTAGCAACAGGACAAGAGTAAGTTTTAAACTGAAGGAGGGTAGGCTTAGATTGGATATAAGGACAAAAAAAAGAACAAAAAATTATGATGTGAGTAGTAAGACACTGAAGAGATCTCCCAGAGAAGTTGTGGATGATGGGGCAGTGGAATGTGGAAGTGTTCCGAGTTCAGGTTGGATTGGGCCTTGAGCAACTTGATCTATTGAGAGATGTCAACTAGATAACATTTGAAGTTCCCTTCTGACTCAAACCATTCTATGATTCTAATTGTTTACCATTCACTTCTAAAAACTATTTCTTGTCAGAGTAGTTTTCATCAAGTAACTATAATCAAAACATAAATATTTAATACACCTAAAAGAATACCAGAACTGTATAACAGCATCATGCAATTCAGTAGCAATTTCAGTAGCAATTTTTTAGAAGGATAGACAATGGCAGGCCAAGGGGGAATGGATTAAAACTAAAGGAAGGAAGGTTTAGATTAGATATTAGGGGGAAGTTTTTTACAGAAAGAGTGGTGAGGTGCTGGAACAGGCTGCCCAGAGAAGTAGTGGATGCCCCGTCCCTGGAGGTGTTCAAGGCCAGGATGGATGGGGCCCTGGGCAACCTTGTGTAGATCCAGGCCTGAGGCTGGTGGCCCTGCCTGTGGCAGGGGGGGTGGAGCTCTATGATCCTTGGGGGCCCTTCCAACCTATGCCATTCTATGATTCTCTTGGGACCAGATAAAGCTTACAATTCAAATGCATTAATCTATATAGCTCCAGTCAACTGATATCTGATACCGTATGTTATATACTTTATGTATATTATAGTGTCTGCATTAAATTGTAGTCAAGTTGGATACTGAAAAATTTATTTTTGCTTTTCTATTACAATATATTCTCTTGTCCAGCTGAACAAAAAATTGATTTACACAATCCTTGGTATTACTGGGAAAGCAAAAGAAAGTACAACTCTAAAGCCTCTCACTACAATCAAAAATTGTTTAAAAGTCAAGGCACCTAAAATTTTACAACTATGTGTATGATACACACTAATGAGATTGATGAAAATACCTACTGATGTTTTTCAGATCAAAAGGAAGAAGATACAATTACCACAGTTCTAAATAGCGTAAGGCAGATGTGTGCAGCTTCTGTATTTGCTCCAATGTATTCTAAAGTAAAAGTGAAGTTAACTGCTTTGCCCTAGTTAGAATAGAATATTACATGGAGTAAAAAAAAAAAAAAAAAAACTAATGCTCATTTTAAAGGAATATGGACTTTTAAAATATGATTAAGGTGCTTGCTCAGTATTTTTCACTAGCCATGGGCATAAAAATTAAAGTAACTGAGAAAGTGTAAGATACAAATGACTCAAAGGAAAAGTGTCATAATAAAAGGGGTTTCATTCTGGTTTGTGTGGATAATCTTGAAGGTATAATTGAAGGAAAAGAGTTACAATTATATATTGCAATGACCCTGTACCATAACCAGTCTCTGATCATAGAATTCTTCTAACCTCCCATAAATTTTTTTCACAGATACTTTTTAAGAAAAGTTTCCTAGCTATGTGCCCAGCATTAATTTTGTAACTTTTCAAACCTAATTTTTCTTTTTTCTATTTAGAAAATAAAATTAATTCAATTTCTTTAAAAAAAAAAAACCTCTAGAATTCTATTATACTGTAGAGTCAGCCAACTATTGTTAAGGAGAATATGACTGTTATTTCTATAATACTGTTATTTCTATAATAGTATTTCCTAGGTACTTTTTCCTTTGAAAATGTAAATTTAGAAAAAAAAAATTCTTCACAACAGTATCTGTTTTTCATGAGTTACAAACTAGTAAATAATTTTAACTTGTATTTTGAATAGTAGGAAATAAGATAGCGGTATAAAGGAGGAATTGAAAAAAGAAACACAGAACATTGAAAACCTCAGATCAAAAAAGGTACAGAAGCCAGAGGAAAAACTGTAAGAAAAGAGTTTATTAAAAACAAACAAACAAACCACAACTAAACAATGGTCCAACACAGAGAAAATTAGTTTAAAATGTCAATGCTTATGGAATGCAATGACTATTATGTTGATCAAATATATTTACAAAAAGAGAAAAATACACAAACTATGCAAAATCCTCTCAAAATCGTTTCATGAACCCATTATCACCTAATTACAATGAAAAAGAAATTAATACCTTTAAATTGAAATATCCCACTACAGCAGTAATCAGGAAAATCTGATTATTACGTGAAACCATGAGAACCAAACCGTGAAAAATAGGAAGATAAAATAATAATCATGAAAAAAATGCTATTGGTATAAGGAATCATTATAGATACTTAGCACAGATGTTTTTTCAGAAGTTTTTTTAAATTTTGGAAAAAAAAACCCAAACCATATTCTAAGTCTTACTGGTAGAATACTGACCTTTTTTACTAGCCAAAAAGGCAAGCATGTTTTGCAGATGACAATCTAAGTGGAACAGAACAGGAATCAGGGAGGACACATTTCAGTGATAATAGTTTGAAAAGAAACTATTAAAAGGAAAGCTGGAAAAGTGTTTTGCAAAGGAAAGCTATTTGCGAGGGCATGCAGTGACAGGACAAGGGGTAATGGGTTGAAGATATAAGAGGGTAGATTTAGATTAGATATTAGGAAAAAAATATTCCCTGTGAGAGTGGTGAGGCAGCTCAGAGCAGCTGTGGCTGCCCCCTCCCTGGCAGTGTTCAAGGCCAGGTTGGATGGGGCTTTGGGCAGCCTGGTCTAGTGGAAGTTGTCCTGTCCCTGCCCATGGCAGGTGGGGTTAGAAGTGGGTGATCTTTGAGGTCCCTTGCAACCCAAACAAGTCTGTGACTCTATGATAGATATAACTAATGTTATGTCACATGGATAGGTGTTGTTCTCTGTATATTACGTATCAACAAACTGGAAGAAGAATCAGCATTAAGATGATCAACTACAGATAATTTAAAACTGCAGGTGGCAATAAAATTCTAAATTATATGGATGGAATAGAAGCATGAAGATAAATCACTATGCAGTTCAGCACAGATAAATTAATGAGGCTGGGAACAAAATTAATCGAGTTAATTTCAATTAATGCATTTTGTAAAGTTATTGAAATTTCAATAACATCAGTTTGACAAACAGTTTTAAAGGACATAACAGATTGCTGTTAGAGATGACTATATCTATGAACCATAAATAAAAGAAGCATAATTGTTGTAAGCACAAATAGGAAAATCCTACTTTTCAAGTTGCTGCAATAATACAGATGACTGCTATGGTGGGGAGTGACATATTTCTAATCAGTTTTCTTTCTAGATTTCATTTCTAGAGAATCACCCTAAAATTCTTTTATCACAGTACACAGAGGCAATCAGCTATTGTTATGGGATAATTTTGAGATGATACTATTCATAATTTGTCTAAAATTACAGGATTAAATCTTGCCATCAGATTATTTATTTATACACTCTGGATGACTTCACAACATTGTCTATTACTCCTATAGGAAAGGACTAACTAAGAGACAGCTTGTGGGACTCTCTGCAAAGGCTTTCTTTTGGGAGAATTTTGTTAGGATGAGTAAGAGGTAAATTTTTTAAAAGTGCAAAGAAACAGTATGAAGGTGATTACATAATACATCAATACAGGCAAATTAAGACAGGAGTGCTTTACCATTTTCACATATACTTTGCAGGACTGCTATTAGTTTTACTAACATACTATGCTACTTCAGTATGTTATTCTGTTCAACTTGGAATAAATTTTGATTAAGTAGAAAGAAAAGTCACTTTCACATGTAGAAAAACTTTGTCTTAAGAAAATAGGTATTTTGACTTCAAAAAATTGGATGGACATGCACTATGCTGCACAACAGCAGCATTGAAATGTTATGAAGAGAACACAGTATACCAAGCTTACTGTTGGTCATTGCTTGATGTGTAAAAAAAATGTTTTTACATCCAATTACATATTCATCATCTATATGTGTGCAAAAAAAAAAAGCAAATCAGTTAATTTGAATATGAAGAGGAAGTTAAGGAAGTGCTTTAATAAGCTATTCTTTAAATTGATATTACAAAATCCATCATACATCTGACATGGTGAGGTTACTAGTTAGTTGTTGTGTATCTGCCTGATTTTATCAGCATAGTTCGCTGACATTGTGTTTGCACAGCAAACAGCTACCTAAACTACTGTACAGGACTGCTTGGAAATACAAATATAACAGTTAAACTTAAATTGGAAACCGGACAGACATGGCAGTACTGTCCCTCTTAAATATGTAAACAGTGACCTGTTGGTGGAAAGAGAATTTTCTTCTCAGAGACACACTCCCTATGCTGGTTTGTTAAAGTCCCATCATCTCCCCTCCTCTGAAAGCAACCAATTATTTGCAATAACTTCTGCAAGCCCAGAGCCAATCTTCATTCACTACCCAAGGTCCATTACAAGGAACGCCAAGGCCTGAAATGAAGTAAATCTACATCAAATTGACTGCAAGGAAAGCAGAAGCACGGGCTGATTGTACAAAACAGCTTTAAGTGCTCTCTCTGAATAACCTGGCATGCAGTACCAGGAGTGGGCGGCTCTGCAGACACGCAGTCTGCAGCTGTCTACTAATCACAGCTGCACTGCTACCCCCAGTCCCACCCTGCTTCCTGAACTGGCACCCAGAATACCTCAAAAGGATCTAACTGATGGGGGGCAAACCTCAAGTCCCTCTCCAATCAAAACTGCTTCTTACAACAGGCTCCTACCAGCACACTTTTCTTGCTGTAACATGGTTCAGCTTGTTTAGCAGCTTTCCTTTTGTAATTTTAACTTTATGAGGTTATCTCCCTATTCCTTGCATTATACTACTACTTGAAGGTATATTGTAAAGGCTTTTGACTACTTCTCTCCTGCAGCACAAATCATATAGCTAGAAGTAACATTTGTATAGGAACCAGGATTTTTTTCATATAGCTAACTACTCTTGACATTCAATTCACATTACGCTTTCCCCATTTATATTAGAGGTAATAACAGCACAGCAATAGTCAAATAAAAAGTGCCAAATGGAAATAAGGCATATTATTTGCATCTGTTTATCATGCAAACAACAAACATGCCTGCAGGATAGAGAAGTGTGTTAGGAGGGCTTAAGGGAAGACTCAGAACAACTGCAAGGGCAATTATAAATTACAAGAGTGAGTTGATTAGTTCAGCTCTACAAGACATTAAAAATGAGTTAAGGGTACTTTTGATCCATGGAAATAACTCTTTTTTTATTAATAAGAGCCTAAATAACCTAAAAGAATTGATTCTTTTATAATCTTAGAATTCTGGTGTTTATTTCTTCCTTTCCTACTTTGTGCTCTCAGACTGTGCCTTGGTCTAGTAACTATTTGTGTATGTAAGCATCTGCTGAATAAAACAGTACACAGAAACTCTGAGAATGGTTGTCAGGTATTTATGTATTATTTACCAGTAGATTCATAACCCAATTGCAGACTATACCTGGCAGCTTGTTTTGCTTGGTGTAGAATCTGATGAGGTCAGTAGAACCTACTTATCTCCACAATTTCACAACTCATGTAGGGACCCAACCCAGCTCCAAAATCTATTAATGGACTGCTATGGCTAAAAGAACCTTCACTTCCAAATTTATATGCATAATCAGTATTTGAGAGTTTTCTTGTGAAAGAACACACTCTTTCACAACCTCTAGTTGACATACAAGACTAACATGGCATTTTACACTGCTTTTATAGGATAATCATGACTAAAGTGTGACTGAAAGGATTTCAAGGTCATTTGTATTACTTTGTGCATGACATAGTTTCAATTTCACAGGCTAACTTGTTTTTATATTGCTTTGAAAGGACTTGTCACATAATATCTCTCAACAATATGCTAAACTGTATCAAGAAAAGTCAACAAAAATACTTTACATTTGCTACTAGCACTTCCCAGCAAAACCAACACTACAGGCAGGAATGAACTGAAGTCTTTGCTAAAATGTCTCCAAGACAGCTACCCACCAATTCAATTAATTACAACAAATAAAACACAACTACCTGTGGACAAATAGCCACACAAGAAAAATGAGCCAGCTGCAACAAAGTAGCCACTTGTCCCTTCATTGGTCACAACAAACCTTAAGCTTGGGAGCCTGCCACCTAGCTCTACCATAGTGCATTTCAGTAACATTCACCACCCCACCACACACAAACCACAAGTTTCCCAGGCTACTACTGTCATCATAAATGAAGAATCCTTTTTAAACATAGTCTTCATTGTAGCATGAAGCTAAACCACACATGCCCATACCACATTCTGATGAACTATATGCATGATCATATGCATATATATGTGTTTGTAAATGCATATATGCATACACACACGTTCCCCAATATATACATCTAATGTCAAGCACTACTTTCACATATGATGTACTACTAATAGCTTCGTGATCAGGCACTTGAACGCTGTTAACCAGAAGTTTGTTTCTTTCACTAAGAAAAACCTCTTTTGGTTTTTTGGGGTAGGATTTTTTGGGTTTTTTTTCTTACAAATTTATTAGGAAATACTACTGGATATGTCCCAGATAAAAAAGTCAAAATATTTTTATCCAAGAAAAAAAAAAAAAACCCAAAAACTTGACTTAAAATTTTAATTCGTACAACTTCAAATTCTGGACTCATTACATTTTGTACAACAAAAGAACAAGCTTCCTACAGGCACAGAAAAGGCATTATTTAGTGATATCTACAAGAAAGAACACTGAGAGTTTATTGTTTATTATATATAAGAGCAACATTCAAATGTCATATTCCTGCATGTATTTCTGTGTGAGATTAGGGGAAGAAAAATAAACTCAATTTGTTTCAATAACAAACTCTCACCACAGTCAGGGTGACAGCACTCCTAGTAAGAGTGGAAATTTTCTTCCACTCCTTAAATTTGATTCAACAGAAAAATACTCCCTTCTAATTAGACAGCAAAAGCAAAAACGGGTAGGTTTAATTTAAACCTTGTCTCCCCCTGACTTTGTAACCTCATGTAACAAAGTTTCTGCCCATTACACTACTCTTCGATGTTACACAAGTCTTCATGTTAGTCACAATCACATAGCACAAAACATCTGTTAGATCAAAGGCAGAAAAAGTGGCATCTGATTATCATTTTCAAGCTTATATAAAATGCGTCATTTGTTTTAACACCTCAGAGTTTATTCACAGTTGCATTTTATAAGAGTGTCCTATAATTCACTTAAGTCTAAGTCTCATCTAGTTAGTATTGCTTCCATAGCTGTACTTTGCTCAAACCAATCTCACAGTAAGACACAGCCCAGAAAGGCAGGGAGGGGGAGAAGCTGCAACTGGGAGAGTATGACACTGAAGAAGTCTCATGACAACTACAGGGCAGGAAAGTGTCAATTCAAGAACTGCAAACATGCAGTTTCTACTTCCTTCCAGAAGAGTTTCCAAAAGATATGTTCCAGAATGGTTTAACTCAAAGTCATTTTTGTTTACCAATTATTTTAACATAAACTCCCACTTCTAAGTGGCCAGACAAGTTCTCCAAATGCAGTGTACTATTTCTACTTCCTCCAGATTCTTTACTTGGGATACAAAGACATTGATTCTGTGATACCCTCTCAGCACTAGTATTTACTATTCAGCTTTTAAAACCCAGTGCACAAAGAGAACAGTCAAGTTATCTGACAATACATTTGTTCTCACATTAACATGTTGTCAGCATTTGCAGATGAGACACAGAACTACAGTATCAGTCTGTGAACATGAAGAATGCTCACTGAGCAGACAAGCAATGCTTCCACACCTCATCGGTTCTCACGTTCATATTTCTAAGTGTGAGAATCATTCTTACACTGCATGCTGTTCTATTATTAGACATTAACACTAAACAGAATGAATTGTATTTTATTTCTTCCTAACTAGACTAATCTCTGAAGAAAAAACAATGTGAGACTGCAAAGAACAAGAATCCATGCAACACCCTGTGCGTTAGTAGGACGTATGCAGATTGTATATTACAAGCATGAATACTACAAGCATTCAATTACATTCTGTCTTTCTTTTGCAAGATCAATTCTAAATGCTGAAAGGATTAGATCCTAACCATCAAACAGAACAGTACATTTAACAAAAAAATATATAGTTTAAAGAATAGTTTAGATGTAATTCAGAGCTCCTATGAGAAATACTCACCAAGATCTGTATTAGGGCCAGCAAGTAACTGCTTAAATTTGTCTAATCGGGATGCTTCTCTTTCAGTTAATGCAGGAGTAACTGAGGTATTATAGTCTGCCACTCCACTCACCAAGGGAGGTGTGGAAGTTTGTGGAAGGGACTGTGATCTCTGCATGGAAGAATTTTCACTAGCATTATCTGAAGGGGAAAAGAAGTATAGCAGTTAGCCTCAGCTAGTGAGAAGGCTACTAATTCCTTGAATCTGATTTTCAAATTTGAATTAGAACTGTGTTTTGGATACATGAAAGCTCAGGTATAGCACAAGTTTGGACCTCAGATGCGTTGGATTTAACAAGAGGAGCATTTTTCTTCCAAGTGGTATTCCACAATTAACATATATCAATCAGATTTCTAAAATCCCCATGCTATTGAAAGCTGTTTCTATCCCACTCACCATTTAAAAAAAAAAAAGAGAGAGAAAAGGACTGGGAAATCATTGTAACTGGTTACTTCAAAGTTTTCAAAGTCTATACATAAAAACATGATCACATGAAGACATGAACTTCCCAGTCCACATACAGTTTTCTCCAGCTTTTCAGTATACTTGATACAGTAGTATTTTAATTACAATTTTTCACAACAGTAGGAATACTATTAATTGCACACATCTTGGTGCAGTTGACTATTTAAATACTTTCAATACTGTGACTTTCTTCCAAAACTGAGCATGCATTAAGGCTACAAACAAAGTTTAATTATTCTTCCTTCATCCTTTTATTTCTCACAGACATGCTTTACAGTTTAGTATGACATGCTGTATCTCTCTCAAATCGATACTGATTAACAATATTTTCCTATGTTATTAGGAAAAGGTTGGCAAAGGGCTAGTGTTCTCAGAGGGGGAACATTATAGCTCTCCTCATTTGATTTTCACAATCTTTTTCATTTTTTAACATACCTGATGAACTTGATGCATGACCTTCACTGACTGATTTGACAAGCCTATTATCACCACATGCAATTGAAGTCAGCTCTGCAGATTCTACTTGTTTTTCTTCCCGTAGATGTTCTTCCTGAAATTTATGCTGCTCTTGTAGCTTGCTGTGATTCTGAATTACTTTGTGAGCTGTTTCCATGACCACTTCTGTATTTAAGTTTTCAGCAGCTATTGCTAAGAGTTCATCATCATCATCCCCAAGATCCCAAGCATCACTTGTGTTACTTTCAAATTCTTGGAAGGTGCTGACTTTCTTTAGTTTCACTGGAGTTGTAGGTGGCTTTGAACCTGGTTTTATCAAGCTGTCCAAAAACAAATAAAACAATATTTAGAGAAGTAGCAATGGAGTAAGCAAAATACTATGGATTGAGCAAAAAAGTCCATACTTGATGTGATATATGCAGCAAGTATTTTTTTCCCTCTACTCATTTTACTGCTACATCCACTCATGATAATATATAGTTAATTATGCCTGAGAATAAAGCCAGATAAAAGCCTAAACTCTTCTTGGCTTTGAGCAGAACCTGAAGAAATCCTTCCTTCCCTTGTCTTAGGAGAAAAAAAAATGTGCCAAACAATCAGACAAATTAAGAAGCCCAGCCCCAAAGTCAAATAAAAAGAAAGCTACTGGAATAGGATAGACAGGACATACTGGTCTCTCTTGCTTCATGAGCATGTAGAGATTTATTTCAGACCTTTCAATGCAATTAATCACTACATAACAACAGAAGAGCAGTAATCAAGTCATCAGGTCTACTCCCAAGTCATCATAAGCAATCACGTAATACAATCACAGCCATAAACAAATCAAGTCTCACCTTAAAACTCATTAGATCTATCATTTCTCCTCATTCAGGCACTCCAGTACTGATTTCCTTCAGAACTTTGCTCTTTTCATAGGCACAGATATTTCCTCTAGTTACTAGTCTTAAGTGTACCCTGATCAGCTCCTAACCTTTTGTCCCTCTGTCAATACACTGTATAAGAGGTGAAGAAAGTATGCCTCCCTAGGTTGGCACTTCTCACAGTAATACAGAACAATCACATCTCTCTTCAGATTTCAGCTTAAATTGACATTAAGTTGAGAGAGTTTCCCAGTCTGCTTTCACAAAAAAAGTTACTGCCATTAACTTAATTGCCCTTTCTGACCATCCCTGTCTTTCTGCCATTGCTGGTTTAATTTTTTTTTCTGGTAAGACAAGGCAGCCAGAACTGTAAATCAAAAGAAATTCTCACACATCCCCTCGTACAACATCAGCAATGTTTCTGTCATGTGTTACAGAGAGTATCTTTCCTAATAGGCACAACAACACTAACACTTTCACCCAACTTGTCATCATTGTCTAAAACAGCAAGGTCTTTCTCCTCTTCTGCCATCATTTCAAGCAGTAAGTTTCTAGGTTTTGTTACTGGGTCTCTCTCTCTTTATTCCACATTTCCAACCAAGCCACCCTATCCCTTTTTCATCAGTCCTCAAAGTCACACATTTCAACTGCCTTCAACTCTCTCATCTGAAAATTAACTAGCACATGTTTACTTCTTGTGCAGTTTCAAACCAGCCCTTGAAAAATAAAAAAATACACTACAAGTATGCCCTCCTTCCAAGCCAGTACTTTTCTTTCTAACACTATTTTTCTGTCCCTACTGCTTTAGGCTGTTCATTTAATTGGTCAGGCAATTTTCCCAAAACTCTCACATACACCAATGTTTTTAACAACATTGCTGGTTTCAAATAAGCTCTGAAACCTACCAAACCAGACACAACTTTGTCCTTGACAAAGCTTAACAAACTGTCTTTCCAAAAGAAATAAAAAAGGGAAAAAAAAGAAGAATAAAAAAGACAGTAAAGCAAACTATAAAAAGCAGAAGCTGTCAGAATGCAGCATTTAGCTAAACACCTCAGCCATAAGGAGATTGACTTGCATTTGTAGTGATTAGCATAAAAATTATTTGATTACTAATCATACACTCATTAAGGTTGGAAAACACCTCCAAGACCATCTAGTCCAACCATCCCCCTACCACCTATATTAGGGGCATGGTTTAGTAAGTACCTCATCCAACCTTTCCTTAAACACCCAGAGGGACAGTGACTCCACCACCTGCCTGGCCAACCCATTCCAATGCCCATCCACTCTTTCTGATGTTTAACAGAATGCTGCCTCTTTCATGCACTATTCTGACATCCAATAATTGAGATCTAAGGCAATAAACTCTTAAACCACTGTAAAATCTATTCTGCCTACTTTCCTCTCACTCACAAGCAAAATGCCACCTTTGCCTCAAAATGACCCATACCACAACCTGACTCTTTTCTCTTACAGACAGATAAATAAAGGTAAACCATCAAGAGAAAGACATGACAGGAAAGCCACTTACATCTGAGTTGCAAACTTCACCTTAAGTTAGCAAGTGAAGTTTGCAACTTCAAGCTTGCAACAATATAATTGCCAATTTATAAGGCATTGCAAGCAGAATATAAAAGCCGGCAAGGAACTGAACAGCTGATTTGTTGCCACCAACAGGGTAAGCACCCAGAAGTCACAAAGAAGAATTTAAAACAGAGAAGTTAAGTTTATCACAAAAATTGAAGGAGGAAGATTCACAATCAGCTATACAGCCAACAGGGGAAAAAAGGGAGGAGAGAAAGTAGAGGAGATCCAAATGACCTGGAATATTTAAATATTAAGTTCACTTACGTTCCATGCAACAATGGATCAAAAGGTGGATGCTGAGCTCCATACACATGTTGAATACTAAAGAAAAAGAGAGAGTTATTACAAAAACAATAAAGCATTTGGGGGTTTTTTGTGTACTACATAAATACTCGAAAATAAACAGAATTGAAATGATCCAACAGCTCTCCATTTCAAACAATCCCACATACAATCAAAAATAATGAAGCTGAAATTTAAATATATGCTAAAAAGTAACTTAACAAAAATTAGATTTCTCAAACAGGCGCTCTTTTTGAGGCTTCATGAACTTCCACTGACTTATTTTTCTGACCAAGAAATAAAACAAGGGAAAAAAAACCCCTATGTAACTGCTATCTGCACTACTTGTAAATTATTTCTCTTCTCTGATACATTATTTGTCTCTTTGTTTTCCGTTTGCGTAGCAAGGTGGGTTTTTGGGGGGATGAGGGGGACTGCAGGGGTGGCTTCTGCAAGAAGCAGCTAGAAGCCTTCCCTAGGCTCCACAGAGTAAACACCAGCTGGGCTCAAGACCGGATCTGCTGCTGACCAAGGCTGAGCCCGTAAGTGATGGTCACAGCACCTCTAAGAATCATATTAAGGAGAAAAAAAACCCACAAGCAGCCACTTTTTGTCCCCAGAGAAGGGAGTGAGAAGATGTAAGGAACTGTGCAAGCACCAAGGCCAGTGAAGAAAGGGAGGAGGGGGCACTCCAGGCACCAGAGAGATTACCCTGCAGCCCATGGATGATGACAGGGAGCAGAGATCCCACCTGCAATTCATGGAGACCCCACACTGGAGCCGGTGGAGACACATGAAAGACTCTGCGACGCAGTGGGAAACCCACACTAGAGCAAGCTCCTGGCAAGACCTGCAGCCCACAGAGAGAGGAGGGCCCACGCTGGAGCACGTTTGCTGGGGAGACTTGTGACCTTGAGGGGGACCAGGCTGGAACAGTCTGGTCCTGAAGGTGTGCACCACACGGAACCCATGCTGGGCAGCTCATGAAGAACTGGAGCCCCATGGGAAAGGACTCATGTTGGAGAAGTTTATGGAGGCCTATAACCTGTGAGAGGGACCCCATGCTGGGGCAGGGGAAGAGTGTGATGACACATCCCCCCCCAAGAAGCAGCAGAGACAACTTGTGATGAACTGACCGAAAACCTCCATTCCCATCTCCCCATGACACCTGGGTGGGAGGAAGGGAGAGAAATCATTAATAAAGTTGAGCCTAGGAAGAAGGGGAGGGTGGGGGGAGGTGTTTTAAGATTTGGTTTTATTTCTCTTTATCCTACTGCTTTCATTGGATAATAAATTAGATGTACTTTATTCCGTGTTGAGTCTGTTTTGCCTGTGACGTTAACTGCTGGCTGATCTCTCCCTGTCCTTATCTTGACCGGTAAGCCTTTTATTCTATATTTTCTCCCTGTATAGCTGAGGAGGGGAACGACAGAGCAACTTGGGTGGGCATTTGGCCTGCACCCAGGGCCAACCTACCACAAAAACCAAAAAACAAAATCTTAAGCATTTGCAAAGATGGTATCTTCTCTAGAACCTGTCACCCAAAATCCAACCAGACAATTCTTAAACCTCACTGAAATACAAGGTTGATTAAATTTAACGAAAAAGAGGTGGCAAGCTAGAGACTAAAAGCCACAGGAGTATGAAAAAAAAAAATGCTTTGAAATAAATAAGCTTCCAAAGACAGATTTATTCACTGCAATCTCTAACATTCCAAAATGGTCTGTTACTGTGGGAATAAAACTCTACAAACTAAAAGTTCATTTCCTCCCAGCTTTCATCTATTAATTTTTTTCAGAAGAATACACCACAGAAGGCACATCAAGATTTAGATGTGGCTCCATAATGGAAATTATTACTACAAAATACTCTGATTGCACAAGGAGCAAATCATATGCAACATTAACATCTACCTAAACCTGTACTAAGAGCCACATAAAAGGAGACAAACATGCCCTTCTGATAAATAAGAGCCTATCTCCAGACCATGAACACATTCAACCTTATTAAACCTTAGTATCAAGCCAAAAAGACTGCAGTCATAACAAATTTTAAGAGAGGCTTAGAATTACACTACAGAGGCAGTATTAACAGTAGTGAAATTAGTCCTAGAGATGACTGAGAGTGGTGACTTATAAACTCTATTCATTTTAAGTGATACCATGCAAATCAAAAAGTTAGTCTACTAAAAGTCTTTCAACACAGCTCTATGCCATACAGTCCACAGTCAAGTCTCTGTGCTCTCCTGCTCTACCCTCACATTACAGTAAGGTGTAACTTTCCATTTTGGCATACACACAGAACCTGACGTTTTCTTTCAGGCACTCTGAATGAACATGTTGGGAATCCACCCAAATATAAAGCAACAAGAATCTTCTCCAAATCATAAACAAAAAAGTGTACATTCTCCAGCATCCTCTTTTTTCAATATGCCTGCAGTTGCCTGCAAATTAATTAACTGCAAATGTTCATAGATGCTGTGTAATCAAGGAAGGTCAAAAGTGTTTTATCCACAAAGAACTCAGTAAAGTTACAAAATAAGATGCTCAGAGAGACAAGAACAGTTGGACTGAAAGAGTTTACAACTAGACAAATAAAATTACTACCACTTAGTACTTATGGGCAAATGAGAATGGAACAAGTTAAATGATGAGGAGGATAATTTTGCTGAATTCAGGTAAGTCATATCAAGTACTGAGTTAGTGTTATCTGACAACTAAGAATACACATAATTCTTCCAAAAACAACATAAGAAACTGAATTGCCCTTAGAACAAGTTTAGGGATGGGAGCAGAGAACATTACCATTAAATAATCATCTGAACATGTGTTCCCAGTCTTAAGTCGTGGTCAAAAGAGTTGATGAGACTGTGGGGACGTATTCATTGGAAAATTTTGAATGAAAGAATGTGTTTGTAGCTGTTATCAGTGATACGGCTAAGTCTGCTGTTCACGCTTCAGGAAAGAGTTGAGAAATTGGTGATTTTCTGAAACATGAAACAGAAACTAAACCATAGCTCCATTCCCACACAGCACAGTTTCCTATGTGCCATTTCAGAATACTGTAACCTGCATCAAGTCACACAACTTTGTAACTTGCCAATTGCTACAGATCCCTTCTCCCATTCAAAACTTTCCAGGGAATACAGCCCCAGAGTCACAGAAACTCTTTTGACTGTGACATGGTGCTGGGAACGTGCGTTCAGGCAGTTATTTAACAACTTTTCCCCACACAACTTAAAACTAATGCTTACTGGCACCACCAGCGATCTTCAGTCACGTAACTGGAGGCGCCAGGCATGGCAAGACTCCGGTTACCCGAGGTAAGGAGAGACCGAGGGAGGGAGGGAGAGGCCCTGCGCCAACCGCCCAGCTCGAGTAGGGACCGGCCGGACCCGCTCACCGCGGCGGGCACGGGACCGACTGGGATCCGCTGAACTTGGGGGCAGGAACAGGGCGGTGGGAGTGACAACAGGACGGGACGGGCCCGGCAGTGGCGGGGCCGGGTAAAACCGCTCCCCGCGGCCCGGCACCATCGAGCTGGAAGCTCACCCCGCCGCCCTGCGCTCCAGCTGGCGGCGGGACGGGCCCATGGCCGCCGCGGAGAGCCTCCTCCCGCGGGCCCCAATCTTCCTCTCACCTGCCCGGCACCTTTGCGCTGCTTCGCTTCCAGAACTGCTTCCTGCCCCCGTCGTTTGCCATGGCGGCCGTCACCTCATCCCCCTCCGCGCAGCGCGGCTCGCAGCCCCGACCCGCTCCTTCAAGCTTCACTCCCCCCCATTCCCTTCCACAGGAACGGTACTGAGCGCCGCCATCTTGGGACCAAGAAACAACCTTGCTTCTCATTCGCCCGCCTAAGCGGCCCGGAGCTTGCAGCCAACCTGAAGTGAGCGTACTGCCGGGTGCGTCAGGTTGGGCCAATCGCAGCGAGGAAGTGTTGTCTGGCGGGTGGGGAGGGAGTTTGGGGCGGGTCGAGCTGCCACGGCAGCTTTTCTCGCGTCCCCTCCTCCTGTCATGGTAGGGCTGTGTCCAGCCTGGCTGGCCTCGCCGGCTCGTACCAGGGCAGCGAGACGGCACGAAAGCAGCTGACAGCGGTGGTGCTCAGCGGGCCGGCGCCGGGAGCCTTGGCTGGGCCCTGTCGCCGCTGTGCCAGCCCAGGCGGGGCCGCCTCCCCCTCCCTGGCCTTGTGGTGTGTTAAGGAGCCAGCCTGTAACGGCACAGAGACCTGCCTTGGTTCCTGTCTGTGGTTAACTAAAGTATTCCTATAAAGGCCGGTTTGCTTCATGGTAGTCCAGGTATGATGTTTTCAGGCTTTTAATTATTTTTCTAACCATAAAGAGTAATTTGAAGTGCTTTTTAGGAGGAGATGCAGAACTTCCCATGTGAAGGGAAGATGTTAATTGCAGATAAGAGGACAAATGCCAATGAAATTAGTTTTAACACCGTTTATAACAAAACACATAGGATGGTTTACATAATTTTTTCCCAAATTATTTACTCAGTTACCTGGAGGGAGAGAGCCTTTAGTCCTTATTGGCTTTAAAGTTCTCCTGAAGATGGGTTCATCCAATCATTGTATCCACTTCATCTGTTTGCTTTGAGATGATAGAAGATTGAGGGTCTTTGTATGTATCTGTAGAATTCTCAGCAATTCTGACCCAAGGATACATCACTTCTGCAAATAAAGTAGGTATGGGTTTATGTTACTCTTTGGAGTATGGCTCTTGAGAAAACCATGCTGATTTACAGAAGCTTTTGCTGTATCTTAATGCAAGACTAATTTAATATTTCCAAGATTGTTCAAAAGACATGCTGCATACTTAACTCAAAAACTGCCATGTAGTACAAAACCTAACCTGCAACACAACATTTGTTCTTTAGTATGTATTTCATGTGTAAGTTACATTAACCTTTCTGTCTGCTTTGGGATTTACTTTATCAGTTACTTTCTAAGAACTGACACAGAGCTTGCTAGGTTACAGCCCATGAGTGAAAGTTGTATGTCCCAGTGATTTCAGTGCTAGTTGTAGATAAGTACGAATCATAGAATCTCATTCAAATACTTCCTTGGACAGCCTGCTCCAGCATAAGACTTCATCTCTAGACCCTTCACCAGCTTTGTTGCCTCAATGTCTTTTTTGTAGTCAGGGCCCAAACCTAGACACAGCACTCGAGGTGCAGCCTCATCAGCCTCATACAGGTCATACCAGAAGTATGGGGATGTGATCACTGCCCTAGTCCTGCTGGCCACACTGTGTCTGATACAAGCCAGGATGCCATTGGCCTTCTTGGCCACCTGGGCACACCTCTGGCTTGTATTCAAACAGCTGTCAACCAGCACCTCCAGGTCCATTTCCAACAGGCAGCATCCCAGCCTCTCTTGCCAAGCCTGTAATGTTGCACAGGCTTGTTGTGACTCAAGTGCAGGACCTGGCACTTGGCCTTGTTAAAACTCATACAGTTGGCCTTGGCCCATCAATCCAGCCTGTCCAGATCCCTCTGTACACCCTTCCTACCCTCCAGCAGATCAGGACTCCTGCCCAATTTGGTGCCATCTGCAGACTTACTAAGGGTGGACTCAATCCCCTCATCGAGATCATTGATGAAGGTATTGAAGAGAACTGACTCCAGTCCCAAGCCCTGGGGAACACAACTTGTGATCAGCCACCGACTGGATTTATGCAGCTCAACTCCATGCACCACAACATTTTGGGCCTGCCCATCCTGATGGCTTTTTACCCAGAAAAGTGTGTGCCCACCCAAGCCGTGAGCAGCCAGTTTCTCCAGGAGAATGCTGTGAGAAACAGTGCCAAAGGTTTTACTAAAGTTCAGGTATGCAACATCCACAGCCTCTTTGTCATTGACTAAGTGTGTCACCTTGTCCTAGAAAGAGATCAGTTTGGTCAAGCAGGACCTGCCTTTCATAAATCCATGCTGATTGGACCTGATTGCCTGGTTGACCTGTACATGTGTGATGGCACTCAAGATGATCTGCTCCATAACATTCCCCACCCCTGAGGTCAGACTGACAGGCCTGTAGTTCCCTGGATCCTTCTTCCAGCCATTCTTGTGCATGGGTGTCACATTGGCTAGCCTCCAGTCAACTGGGACCTCACTGGTTAGCTAGGAGTGATGATAAATGATGGAATGTGGCTTGATGAGCACTTCTACCAGCTCCTTCAGTACTATTGGGTGGATCTCATCCAGCTCTATGGACTCGTGTCTAAATGGTGTAGCAGGTCACTAACCATTTCCCCTTGGATTATGGGGGCTTCATTCTGCTCCCCATCCCTATCTTCCAGCTCAGGTGACTCAGTACCCAGAGAACAACTGGTCTTACTACTAAAGACTAAGGCAAAGAAGGCATTACGTACCTCAGCCTTTTCCTCATTCTTTGTCACTGCATTTCCCCTCACATCCAACAAAGGATGCAGGTTCTCCTGAGCTCTCCTTTTCTTGCTAATGTAGTTATAGATACATCTTTTTGCTGTCTTTTACAGCAGGAGCCAGATAAAGTTCTAGTTGGGCTCTGGCCCTTCTCATTTTCTCCCTGCATAGCCTAATGACATCATTGTCGTCCCTCTTGAGTTGCCTGACCCTTCTTCCAAAGGCCATAAACTCTTCCAGCCAAAGCTCTCCTGCAGCCAGGCTGGTCTTACCCGCCAGGTTCACTTTCAGCCCATGGGGATGGCCTGCTCCCACACCTTTAAGATTTCCCTCTTGAAGAGTGTCCAACCTTCCTGGATTCCTTTGCCCTTCAGAACTGCCTCACAAGGGACCCTGTCAATCAGCCTCCCAAACAGGCCAAAGTCTGCCCGAAGTCCAAAGTGGCTGTTGTGCTGACACCCCTCTGTACTCCTTCAAGAATCAAAACCTCTGTCATTTCACGATCGCTGTGCCCAAGACGACCTCCAACCTTCATACCACCCCAGCAGCAGGTCCAGCAGGGTGCCTCCCCTAGTTGGCTCACTCACCAGTGGTGTCGGGAAGTTACCTTCCACACACTCCAGGAACCTCCTGGACTGTTTCTGTCCTATGGGTAGTACCTTCTCTACTTGTGTTCTTTAAATGGGATCCCTTTTACAGAGTCTGGACTATCAGCAGCTTTAATAGAATACACAAAAAATGTAATATAAACTCAGTCTGTTAGCTAAGTGAAAATGAAACCTGCAAAGTCATGAGTGGAAGTTTGTTTGGTCTCAGCTAGATAACGTTATACTGGAGATGTTGCGGATAGAACGGAAAAGTGGTACTGTCAGTTGTGACAGTCAAAAAAGTGATAAATACATGAAAAAGACATTATATCACTAGCATTAATATAGATGTTGGAATTATGTTCTTTTTACTTGTCCGTTGCTGATATTTGTCAAAGGGAAGCTTAATCATCTTCAGCCTAGATAGCCGAAGCCATCTGTCATCCTTGCAGATGACCCAAATCCTGAAGTAACGCTGTTTAACTTCCGCGTCAGTGTGGTGCAACCACGTGGAACATCTGGTTCATTTTGGTAGCAGAGGTTTTATTTAATTACATCATAAACTCAGTACAAAGTTAACTGCGTTATTTAGTTTTCATTATGTTCAATAAAATTGTTATTGTGCTTAAGTTTTTATTGTGGTGCAGAATTTTGTACTGGAAGCAAATAACTCTTGCATTGATTTTTTTTGGGGTAAATAAGCCTGACCTGCAAATAGGGCTACATGTGTATCAAGAGTTGAAAGTACAGAGTCAGGTGTTACTGTGGGGAGTGGCTGCCAGGTTAGACCCTTGGACTGAATTTACCTGGAGCTGGACTGGGCTATCTCTGTTGTTTATTTTCAAGAAGGCAGGGACATTATTTTCATTCCATTTCCATTCACCTTTATACAGTTTTCCTTATTCTGTGTTTTAATTTATCCCTGACACAAACCTCTATTGCCAATGGAAGTGGAAGGAATTTGGAATGGAACCTTTAAAGACCGCATCAAGTAATTTAGGTCCAATTCTTTATATCCATCACTTAAGATGATCCAGTCACAAAGAGAGTGTCCTTGAAAAGAATTTATAAAACATTATTAATAGCCTGTCATACAAAGGCAAGTTTACAGCTATTCAGTACTTGCAGAGGGAGAAGAAGGTGGTCTAAACATGCATTTTAGCAGTGTTCCTATTTAAGTTTTTTTAAGTATACAGAAATGTAACGTGGGACGCTGAGGGTGTATGAAGATTCAGCTGTCAACCTCTTCATTGTGTTTGAGAAGATCTGCCCGCGTTGATTCAGGTGTTGTCATTCAAGGAGCATAACACCACTGCCCACTGCCGTCACCACTGGGCTGCAGCCGATTCGCATAGTCTTCAAACACCCCCAAGAATCTCAGTAACACTGGGGACATTAGTTAACCTTGAGTTGTGCTTAACTGTAGTTACACAGCCTCAAACATCCAAACTTGCTATTTCAAAGTTCACACAGCTGTGCTAACCAAGGTCTATGCTGCTGGGATTGCAGTATAAACCTGCAGTATTGTTTCAGTTACCATTTGCATGGGAATTTCTGTTACTTCAGAGCAAGAAGAAACATTCAAAGGCTTGGTCCAGTATGCAAAGTTATGTGCAAGAATTTATACTTAGGAAGAGGCTTGTTGCCAGCATGGGCAAATACAGTACTGAGCTAAAGAGAAGTCTGTGGGCTCTGGACTTCTATTTTTATTTTATTTTTCCATTGATTTTAATTTTCTTGGGTATTTTTCAAAATCGAGTCACTGTGTATGGTTGGTAAAGGATGCCTGGGAAGTTTCTGTGTGTTCTGAAATGTAGAAGTGTAGCCATGTTCTTGGATGATGAAAATTTGTAGTGCTGTAGCTTGTACTAGCAATATTTTGAATGAAGTAAACACTGAAATGTTTATTTAGTGTTGTAGCCGGTGAGCTACGCATGCATGTGTTTCAGCAGACATTCAGTTGCACCAAATTACGGATTGATGCTAAATAAAATTAACTAAGCTGACAGCAGCACTCCCCTGCTAACTTAGCTACACTCACACCAGGAGGATTTACTGCTGAAGTTGTGTAAGCCAGGGAGTGTGCTTATCCTTACGTTGCTGCGTCAGCAACACACTGCAACAGCGAGGTGTGGTTTAAACTGACTTATTCTGCAAGCTAACAAGACCATGTTTCTCTACATGCATTTTTTGTTTGCTTTAATCAATAAGGAAAAAAAACCCAAACAATTCAAACAAGCCATTTTTGTGTTGAAGCATTAGTTTCTGCACATGTTTTTTTTACTGCTTTAACAGACTGGTAGAAGTGCTTCTGCCACACAGGGCTTTCTACTGTGGCTAATCACTGTTTTGGTTTGGTCCATGCACATGCTTATCTACTGAGCCATCGTATCCATCTACTTTATTGTAGATATCATGGAAGAAGCAGTTCTTTAAAATAAAATGAGCAAAGGGAGTGAAGTTTCCAAGCAAGCTAACCCAAATAACTCTGCAAAAAGAAAAGGGTAGTAAAGACAGAGAGTGCCACTTGTGCTCGGGAAGACAACATTCTCAGAAGGTAGAGTACATTGTGACAGGAAGATACCCGGCAAGGTAGTGGGAGAAGTAGCCATGTAAAACCATGGAAGAGTGAACAAAGGGATGTTAAAGACGGAGGATAGCAAATAGCTAGATTGAAAGAGGTTAGAAACAGTCCTGCAAATCTCAGTCACACAACAGCTCTTTCAGTGCCGTGCAATTCTCCACAAAGCTCGAGAGTTAACAATGGGGGAAGGAATCAACACGGGAGCATAATGGCCAGGAGGAGGCATCATTGCAGGCAGACAGCACAGTATTTTGTAACTTCTCTGTAAATGGCTTTCGCTGTTGCGCATGAATTAAACTGATGTTGAAAATAAGGATGGACTTGCCAAAGTACACTTGTACTAGTAGTGCATGTCTATGGAATTGTGCACACTCATACTCTGTATTCAGTCACAGTGAAAGAAGACTGTGAAACGGAAAACAGCATAAATAAATATGTGCTGCCTCTAAGTAAATGTGTTTGTCTCTTGTTTCTCCTTCTAGAAGGAGTGTAGCTTTCAAAAGCTGTCATTCACTAAAGTATTACTAACAGTGCTCATGTTTACATTTCATGCATTTTTAGGTGAAGGTTTTTAGTTTTATTTTATCTGTGTCACAGCATCAACTGATAATCTGACACCGTCTGTTGGGCATTACCTGGAACAGCACTTTGTTTCTAAGGAGCACTTGCTTACTGGAAGTCCAGTGGATGAAACTGCTCTTTCCCAAAGTCTGATGCAATATGCACCGGCGGCTGAAATGACTCAGAGGTGGAATGTTGGGTTGAAGACTGAGAAGTTGGCAAAAGCAACAAGTCCTCTTTCCAACATACTTCTAGTTCCTTGAAATGCCACTATATTATGTCTCCATACATGCATGACATACAAACATGGCATTGCAGCATGACAGAACTTAAAACACAGAAAAATAAATCAATGCATATTTGGCTCTAAGCCATGATGGTTTTCTTTTGTTCATTGCTGATATAAATTTCTTTAAATGATACAATTCAAATGAGTTTCTAAACTTCAAATTTAACTTGCGCCCAGAACAAGGTGAAAAACTAAATCATTGTAGCATTGGTTGATATTTTCCCAAGGCTAAAAGATCTTCCTGAGTTACTGGAAGAGCTTTAGAGGTGCCAGAGACCCTGCTTAGTACTGTGGCTTGATGAGGAAGTAGGCAGTACCAGTTCTCTAAAATCAGTCAGAGGAGGTAATGCCATGGAACAGACACAGAATCAGTCTGTCATTATGACTTTCCAAAGTTGTAGCAAATAGCAAAACTGTCTACTACTGCTTTAATCTAAAAACTGGACATGAAATAAGAGAATATAAAAGATGGGCATCTGGAGTTTTTCTTCTGAATTTACAAATGGGCTTGCTTATATATATACACACATATATATGTATAAACTACCTTCGTAATTAACTGGAATGCAAAATCAGATTTGGGCATGTAATATGTGAGTAAGGCTCTCAGGTCCCTTAGGTTTCTTTTTAGAACAGGTACAGTCATCTTACTAACTGACCTCACTTTTTTCTTCTTTTCAAGTTTGTATTACTCATTTTTTTGATAAAGTATCTGAAACAAGGTGTCTGATAATTCCAAGAAGGAATTGAACAGCAGATTTAGGTGCTTTGGTTCAGCCTCTAAGTTTTGCTCATTTTGGTTCTAATGGACAACTTACTTTCAAATTTCAAGTTATCATAATATCATAGAATGCATTGGGTTGGAAAGGACCTTTGAAGGTCATCTAGTCCAACCCCCTGCAATATGAAGGGATAGCTTTAACTAGATCAGGTTGCTCAGAGCTTCATCAAGCCTGACCTTGAATGTCACCAGGGATGGTGCCTCCACCACCTCTCTAAGCAACCTGTTCCAGTGTTTCATCACCCCTTATAGCAAAGAACTTCTTCCTAATGTCTAATCTAAACCTACCCTCCTTCAGCTTAAAGCCATTACTCCTTGTCCTATCGCTATATACCCTTGTAAACACCCCCTCTCCATCTTTTCTGTAGGTCCCTCCAGGTACTGGAAAGCTGAAGCAAGGTGTCCCCAGAGCCTTCTCTTCTCCAGGCTGAACAAGCCCAAATCTCTCAGCTTGTCTTCACAGGACAGGTGCTCCAGCCCTCTGATCATCTGCATAAATGCACCAGGTATGGAGAAAAGCATTTCTCAGCATTATTTACTTTTTGGTTATAGTGCTGCTGTAACTGTTGATACAGACCTGCTGTGACCTGTGGTTTATAATAGTTTTGATGAATTTATGTGTAGATCTTTGAGACTTCTTCAGTGTTGGAGACTATAAAGGTCTATAAAAGGCACGTTCCCTTTAGTTCATTCCCTGGCCAGTCTGTGTTTCTCCTCCATTTTGATCCATTTTTCTAAACAAAATTTAATAGCAGATGTATTCCACATGGAGATATTGCATTTGGCATACCAATGGCATTAATCATGCCCTTGGCCAGTTTTTGTCCAAAAAAAGTTATATAAAAGTGAATATTTAACTCCTCCCATATATGTAAGAAGAATGGAGGCATGATGCTACACAGAAATTTGGATGGATTATCTTCAGCAAATATTTTCTAATGTTGGAACTCATCAAGCTCTGTTTTAACTGATATCTACAGTTTATCTTGAGAGCATAAATCTGTTCTCTGAAAATCTTAATGAGTGACTGCGTCAGGGTTTGGTGTTGTTTCTTTTTTTTTCTCTAGTCTTTGACCACCCGGCTCCATCACCAGTGCTTTTTGAAATACCCTTTGCAGTTTCTCCTTGGATCTCTACATCTAAATCTACCACTGACCTCTCTTTTCATGCCTCAAAACCATCATTAGTGCCTTCTTCATGTCATTGTGTCTGTGTGAGGGATTAGGTTTTGTTGGTGTTTCTTGAGCATAGCAAAGTTTTTACCGTGCTGTTCAACCCCATTTCTCTCTAAATTAATTTCTCTTTGATCCAAGTGTATATCAGAAGGTAATTAAGTTTCACTGTTTGCTCTTTAATCCTTTTTTGAGTTCCTCTGCATAGCAGCTGAAATGTACACTTAAAGTGAAAACAGCCTTCTTCCCTTCTATTTTAGTGTTCCACGTATTTTCAGTATTGAAATCCTATTAATGCAATTTCTGTAGAAAAGGATTAGTGGCAGAGTGATTTCAGGTAGCGTAAGGTGAATGACAAATACAAGACAGATTATAAATTCACACTGCCTTGGAGTGTGTTGCATAGATATAAATTCCAGAAATATCTTCAGTACAGTGCTTTATAGTTTTAATTAGTGGGTTGTATCAAAAATATGTTTTCTTAAAAGTATTGGAATTTGCTTTTTCAGAGGTATATCTATATCAGGTCTCATTAGCTGTTCTTTATTTGTTTTTGCATTGCTATTTTCGTGGTTTGTGTGTGCTCTTGTTTGAATCAAGCACATGTACACACGAGTGATGAGCATAATGGAGATACTGCAGTTTGAGTTCTAGTAACAGGATCCTTCCACATGACTTTCAGCAGAAAAGAGTTACTGGGTGCTCCTGCAGTAATGCTGTTGGCCGAGCCACCCATGTCACTAGTGCTGGGAAGGTGTGTGATTTAGCAGTGGAGGGGTAAGAGCTTGGTTGAGACAGAGGAAACATTATATTACAAAGAAAATGGGAGTAACTTCAGATATTTGGGTGAAAAGATATGATAAAAGTAACAAGGTGTTTTATACGTTTGCTTTTAAGTGTTGCTGCTCCTTATCCATGAGATCTACTCTGTTAGTGGATTGGATTTTTGAAGTATTTATTAGCTGAAGATGATAAATATTTTCCTAAATTTAAGAATTTTGGTGTAATTGGAAAAGAAAATCAGAACCTGCATAGTTTTGTTCTTTTTGATCCTGTCACTGTTGAGAAAAGGTTAGGAAGAGTGCAAGTTTTTCAGCTAATGGGAATAAAGAAAACTCGGGCTAAAAAGTGAGACTCAAGTATTTCACTGTTCATATCACTTTATTGTATAATACAGCATGGAGCATCATCTTGTAAAGTAATAAAAGAAAGAACAGCTTAGCTTCTAAACCTTGAAATGAAAATTTGCAATTTCTCTTGAATGGTCTTGACAGTTGTTTCAGGATTGGCAATCTTAGTGCAAGAAATGAACTAGGAAAACTGACGTAAACCCACCAGAGTCCCTGGGTTTTGAAGAGAAAATGATAAGGCAATCACAGGCAGCTCCTCGGAAGTTAAACCCATTTTAAATAGAAAGAGCTCAAAGGGTTAATCTCTTCTACTGAAATCCTGAAGTATAGTGGTAATAATTCTAGTATGCATGGTCATTAAAATAAGATTTCACAAGTAGCCAGAGGAAATAAATACGTTATGCATCATTTTTCAAAAATCTCTCTAGCTCCGAAAAATCAGCCATGGGCTGCAGAACAGGAACAATATTGAAATACTAATGAAGCCTGAAAACTTTTGTGTTTTTTTCTTTTTTGGCTTTGTTTTGTGAGAGGAAGATTTGTATAAGGAGACAGTATATTATATTACCCTAGCTATCATAGCCAGGGCAAGAATGGATAGGTTTCTACCAGACAAACCTTTGTTTGTTTTTTTTTTACCAAAAAACCCCAACCAATAATTTGTTTGTTACTGAAAAAAACCAAAGTTTGTAAGTACTGTGTAATAAAAACTTTAAAACTTTAGTTTATGTCATACTTTATTCTTGCTCCCACATCAGTGATAATACTAGAATTACAATACCATATTTATTGCCTCATTTAAATGTATTTGTATGTGGTACCCTTCTGTTTGTACCAGTTCTCAGGAACGCTAGCCAGTATTCTTACTAATGCTCTAAAAAATTCAAAATCACAGGTGCCATGCATTTCTAGGTGGCAAAAATTAAGAGTTCCAAATAATGATAATGGCAATCACTGCTAAAGAACACACCAGAGTCATAGCATAATTTAATGGCTGGAAATTAATACTAGAAGTTAAGGGGAAATACTATCTAAACAGTGATGGTAAGTCATTGCATCATTGGGTAGAAGAAGTAGGAACTTCTCCATAAATTTAGTTCCTTAAATCACGACAGAATGTGTTGCTGAAAAATATGCTGCACTTCAGCTACAACTCACTGGGCTGGATTGAGGTTTTTACTGTGTGAGAAATCTACGTTCTTTGCACAGAAAATCAGAGTAGGTGATCGTAACAGTCCCTTGGGCTGTACAACTTATGAATTGCTCTCAAAGCTATTCCCTTCTGAATTTCTTCTTATTATTCATTTCTCTTTTGGCTTGTATTACTTAATACAATAGAGAAACAGTTACATTACATTGTTTTAGAGATAGCATATGTATATGTATGAATGCACATTAGATATAGATGCTTGGTCTTATGTAGAAATCAAATTAAAATGTGGTTTTGTTGGAGTGTTGCCAGTAATAGTGGTNGAAATTTAATGGAACAAATTTCTTTAAATCACTGTGAAAAATGAGCTTTCTTGTGTTTGTGTAGGTGAAAGAAGAGAGCCACCTCTGCATAGCTTTTAGTTCAGCTATGATCTAAACTGCTGTCTGGAAACATGTTCTGTGTCTCTTCCCTGAGAAGTCTGCCTCCTTCTGTAACGCGCCTCATGGCTGGGGGGTGTCTGAATTTTGGCTGTTTCCCTAGGAAAAAGTAACTCGGGGAATTTCTTCATACCTCTTAAATAATTAGCCTGTTGAAGTGTGAACATATGGGAGCAGTGAAGGAATAAATCACCGCAGCAGCAGCAGCTACATGAATTCTTTACAGTATTCCAATTTCCTGTCTGTTACACACTGCACAACTGAAGAAAACATCAGCTTTATCTCACTGCTAAGAGTTGGCAGTATGGGCAAAACCAGTACAATTAATGAGAAAATTATTATGGTATGCAAATAGCAGTCAGTTCTAATCTAGTGCTTAGAAATGACAGATCTAGGATAAAACTGCCTTCAGTAGACTTTGGGTTGAGCGTTTTACATAGCACCTTTGTTGTTCAGTAACCTTTCCATATCTAACTTAGCTTAGGAAACCTTCTGTTTGGTTTTATAAGATGTGTTAAAGCTTGAAGCTTATGTGCTTTTGTTTTCACTCATCTGAAAATGTGAAAGAAGCATTTATGTTAATAAATCCTTGTTTGCATTCGGGTTCTCCTTTCTTGAAGGCAAAGGACTATTCATCAGCACTCTGCATCTTGTTGCTCTTTTCAGTGTGCTCAAGTATGTCTGGAGAGGGGCTGAGGTGCCCTTGGCTCCACTGGAAACATTATGTCATCATCTCAACAAGATGTTGTAATGCCAGGAAAGGATCAATACTTTGATGAGGAGCTGCTGGCTCAAAACCACAGTACTATTTGATAAAGGACAACTTGGAACACTTTGCAAAGCATTTCCCATGGCATGAAGCTCCAGGGACTTGATTTGTCTCTCTGCCTAGGAAACTGAGTTGATTCATCTGTAAATACATGTCTGCCAACCTCAGATAACAAGAAAAATTGCACCTTGTGCCCACACTAGGCTTCAGCCTTCACAAAGGTATGCTCTTTGTGAAGGAAGCACTTCGTGTATCAACAATTAATTCAGCAGGGAAGGGAGGAAACGCTTTTAGCCTTTCTCCTGCTGCTACCACCAGCCACGTCTAACATTTAGTCTGTATGAGGCCTGGGAGCACTGCGTTGCACAGGATGTAAGGGGCTGGAAGCCCCACAGGAACTCGATGGCAGAAGCGTATTGTGTTGCAGTCCTTTCATCCACCCTCAGCCAGCTTCTCTGCCAGGTTGCAGTGCCAGAGCCGTCAACCCTGTCCCCCACAGGATCTCTGGCTGAGACAAGCCAGGACAGCCACATGCCGCTGGGTCAATGTGTTGTGAAAGGCAGGACAGATAGAGCTAAAGGGCTCTCTGTTGAAAACAAGCTCAGCTCTCAGCTGAGAAACAAGTCTCAGAAGAGATTAGGGTTGTTCAGGGTGCTAAACCAACATTGCTTTGGATAATATTACTAGGATAAAGCAATCAAGGATTATGCAACTGGTGAGTGAAATGGATCTGAAAAAAATGGGCTGGCCAGACTGTTCAGACTGTTTGTATCCTCTTCACACAGTCAGAGATAGCTTTAGCAGAAAGGCTGTATGGAAGTCCTGTAGCTCTGTATGAACAGCCTGTTATCTGAGGGGAAAACTCCACCTTCCTAGATATTACAGGTCATTTAACGCTGTTGGGTCAAGTCCTCAGCAACACAATTTGTGAATCTTTATGCCCAAAGACAAGTACTTTTGAAGGTTGTGGGTTTTTTTCTTTTTTTCATCAAAGAGGAAAATAATGACTCAAATAGTCTTAAGAAATAAGGAAGAAGAAAAAGGGAGGAGTTGGCATCTTTTCACAATACGTACATGTAAATATATTTTGGTAAGTTAATTTTCTGTTTATAATCTAGTTGATAAAAACTTGGTACCTAGTGTAGTTTTGAACTTTTTTAATAGAAGTTGCTCATGTGTGTTATCATAGACTTGCAGATTGGTTTAGGTTGGAAGGGACCTCAAGGACCCAATGATCTCTTGAGGTCCCTTCCAACCCCTACGATTCTGTGATTCTGTGATCATCCAGTTCCAATCCCCCCACTGCTATGGGCAGGAACACCCTCCAGTAGATCAGGTTGCTCAAAGCCCCATCCAACCTGACCTGGAACACTGCCAGGGAGGGGGCAGCCACAGCTTCTCTGGGAAACGTGGGCCAGGGCATCACCACCCTCACAGGAAATATTTTCTTCCTAATATCTAATCTAAATCTATTCTCCTTCAACTTAAAGCCACTACCCCTTCTCCTATCACTTCATGCTCTTGCAAACAGTTCCTCTCCAGTCTTCCTGTGGGCCCCTTCAGGTACTGCAAAGCTTCAAGTAAGGTGTCCCCAGAGCCTTCTCTTCCCCAGGCTGAACAAGCCCAACTCTGTCAGCCCTCTGGTCATCTTTGTGGCCCTCCTGTGGACTTGCTCCAACAGCTCTGTGTGCTTCTTGTATGATGCATCCCAGAGCTGGACACACTACTCCAGTTGGGGTCCACCAGAGCAAAGGGGGAGAATCACCTCCCTCAACCTTCTGGTCATGATTTTTTTACTTGTCTCAAGACACAATTTGCATATGTACATTGCTGACATGTTGAGCTTTTCATCAGTCAACACTCCCAAGTCTTTCTCCTCAGGGCTCCTCCCAATTGCTTCTCTGCCCAGCCTGCAGTTGTGCTTGGGATTGCACCAAACCATGTGAAGGATCTTGCACTTGGCCTTGTTGAACTTCACACAGTTCACACAGGTCCACCTCTCAAGCCTTTCAAGGCCCCTCTGGATGGCATCCCTTCCCTCCAGTGTGTCAACTCTACCTCACAGCTAGGTGTTGTCAGCTAACTTGCTGAGGGTGCACTCTGTCCATGTCACCAACAAAGAAGTTAAACAATGCCGGTCCCAGATCACCACTCATCACTGGTCTCAATTTGAACATTGAGCTGTTGACCACAACTCTTAGAGTGCAACTGTCAAGATAACTTCTTATCCACCAAGTGGTCCATCCTTCAAATGCATGTCTCTCCAGTTTAGAAACAAAGACGTTGTGCAGGAGTGTCAAATGCTTTGTATAACTTCAGGTAGATGACATCTGTCACTCTTCCCTTATCCATCAGTGCTGTAACCCCATCATAGAATGCACAAAATTTGACAGGTAGGATTTGCCCTTAATGAAATCATGTTGGCTGTCACCAGTCACATCCGTATTTCCCATGTGCCTGAGCATAGTTCCAGGAGGATCTACACCATGATCTTGCCAGGCACAGAGGTGAGACTGACTGTATATAGGTACCCAATTGTCTTGTTTCCCCTTTTTAAAAATGGGGGTTATGTTTCCCCTTTTTATTCTAGTAAACAAGTATTTACCATGATAGAAGGGAAGCTTAATAACGTCAGATAATTTCTATTAACCTTGTTCAGGTCTAGTTTGTTTTAAAATGCTCCCTGTTTTTTTCCTTCTGTCTTGGGTGCTGATTTCTTGAAGAATTCATGTTCATAATTTAGTTGTTCTATGCCACTATCGAAATGTTGATTATAACATTTGGGTTGTAAGAGTTTCAGAATTACTGACAAAACATTGCTTCATCTTATTTTCTTCAAGCTTAAACAATGCAGAACTTGCTTTTCATATGGAAACAATGGAATTCTTGACATGTGGAAGGCAGGAGCAGGCTGCATACTTTTTTCATCTTAAAAGAATTGCTCAGTATTTATTTGCTATTTTGTTTCTTTCAACAGTGAAGCCGTAAGATCTTTTCCTCTAGCATAAGAGACAGGCAAACAACTTTGTCAGTGCTGTTTGAAAAGCCTTTCATAGCATCCCTCAGCTCCCATGAACTTCAGTGGGGTTGTTCATCTCTTTCATACCGAGGAAAAAGGATCAATATCCAAGAGATTTTTTGTAGGCCTAGGAGTCCTGAAGAAATCAACCATCAATATACATCTCTGGTTCTCGGAATCTTTATTCTTCCAAGTAGATTTTTTTTTTTCTGTCACCACCTGCTTATTGAACCTGCATTGCTATAGATTTCTCCCTGGTAGGTAGGCCTCAGTACACAAATGTACAGTGCCTAGGAGAAGCTGAACCTAGGTGGTAAGGCTTCATGCTGCTCTGAGAAACACCGCTGGTTTTTATGAACAGTCCAGATACAGATACTGTGCATTCTAAGGACTGTAACCTTGAACAATGGTGCTTTTTTTTCCTTCAAAATATTCTGAGAACTTCTATAGCAGCCTCCCCCCACCCCCAAAAAAAAAAGAATAGTCTTGTGTGCTTTTGAGCGAGCATGGGGCTTTGTGATTAATCATTTGCTGTTACAATTAATCTACTTCATTTGTTCTCTATTATGCAATTAAATGAACTCATTGTAGCATCACTATGTAAGTGGCTCTCACTGTCATTTCCTACAGGTCGATGCTTTTTCTCACCTAAACAGGCAAAACAGAAAAGTTCCTCTTGGTCTCCTTCATATAAAAGCACCATCAGAGCCCACTGTCTCGGTTTGAGTTTTCTATTGGCCAAGAATTGGATTTCAATGTACAATTTTTCCTTTTGGGACAAAGGCAATAGCTCAGAGGTGTCTCCTCATCTGGAGAGGAGGAGACAAAGAGTTCCTTCCCTGTCACCAGCACTTCCGTCTGGTATATTGCAATAAATGGAGTTTTGCAGTTCCTGATCATTCCTCTCCAAGAAATAACAAGCAGTTTCCTCTGAGGTGGCTGTTAATACCTCATTATGAGATTATAAGAGGTCTCCCTGTAGTCTGCCAGCAAAACAGCTGTTGGGAATAGATGAGTTGGTACTGCTTAGTGGTTAATGTTTTGGTAATCCCGTTCGTGAAGATCAAGTCAATTATAATTTGCAGCATGTCCAGGTGTCAGTCAGCTGAAGACCAAAGACTTCTGGCATGACCTTTGAGCCTGGCCTTTTTCATGTCAGCATGATCACTGGGCTGCTAACGTGAATCTGCATTTTTGGATTGTCCCTACTTTGATAGCCTCAGTAGTGTAGTAGGAGGTAAAGTCTGTTTATTACACTAACTACAACATTGACAACGTTAAGATTATCACTGAAAATGTTAATATGGGAAAAGAAAACACAATCTTACATGAATTTTGAGGAGCACATCCAACTCTACCCTGCACTCAGAAGGGTTGCCCTTACATATAGATAGATGATTGGAGGGGAGATTGCTACTTGAGACAAGTAAAAAATTTGACATGATTGTTTTATCTATATTTAAGGGGGTTTTTGGTCAATTCACCTCTTCCCTATACATGGTTTCCAGAGATTTAGCTGAAGAATATTGAATTTTAAAAGGATTCTTCCTAATTCCAGTGCTATGATAGCTGTGCCCATACAAACCCATACAAAAGCTGCTTGAGCAGCAGTGGTAAGGCCTGTGCCAAACATATTCAGCTGCTTACTTTCAAGCTAAGCAGTGCTGCAGGGATCTTGGCATATGGCCCCCACTATTTGAAATCTGAGGAAATTCCCACTGGGTCTTAGACCAAACACTTTCTTGCAGCCATTTGGTGGGCTTTTACTACTGCGGTGTTTTAAAAGGCTGATGGTTAGTTGTCTCTCAGTGCTCAGGAATCCAGCTGAGCTGCTTCACAGCGTGCTGTTCAGCTTGCCTTGGTTGCAAACACAATTCAGCCACTCCCAGCTGTGTTCTGCCTACTCACAGCAATGATTAATTTCTTCCCAAGACATCAATAGAAAAGTCATCTGCACTGAGCAATGTGCAATGCTTCTGCTCTTTGCTACATTTTTTAAATATCAAGGCTGTGAATGATTGCTTTTCCACATCAGAATTTTCAGGAATATCATCTGCTACATTCCCAGTTTTATTCTAGGGGCCCTACAGAAGTGGGCTGAAAACAAATCTGTAACTGAAAAAATTATTTGTAATGAAAGAGGTGGGTTATAATCTCTTTAAACAGCACATACTACATAATGATTAATACAGAATTAATATATATCAATAAAAAATGTTCATAAAGTCTGAGTAAAAACCGCTTTCCTTATTATTCATTTTTCACCAGTTTGGTGTTTCTAATACGAGTTTATTCTAAGCCGGGCTCAAGGCATTATAGGGGTTAACATGTAATGGTGCCAGTAAAGGGTAGAAAAGTTAATTGTAGTCTGCAAAGTTGGTAGGTTCAGCACTTTCACACTTTCTCAAAATAATTATGGATGCCAAAGGTAACATCCCCATGACTTCTCATAACAACCGAACTGCAGCAGTTCACATTAATGCCCAACCATGTAGAGAGGTCAACTGCACTACAGCCCAAGAAATTAAGTATAATGCTTAAAAAACATTCATGTTAAATGTCCCAGAATATTTTAATAAAGAAAGCTTCTGTAATTGAAACATGGTCCAACAAGCCATGAAGCTATGCTTCAAGTTGCATCATTTTGCATCCAAGAGAAAAATCTTACCATCTGTCGAACATCCATTGATTTGATGAAAGCTTTCAGCCTCTCAGAAATGAGCTGGATTTTGAAGGACCAGGCTGTCTGAGAGAGCTTCCCTCAGGCATTGTAAAGGTCAATGGAATTCCAAGCCAACCATTTCCCTGAAACAAATAGTAGCAAATAAGATTGCATCTTAGGGACTGCATTTTTTGTGCTATTTTGTGCATTTGTGCTCAGTGGTGCCCTAAAACAATCATCAGCATTTACTCCTGAACTATTCCAAGCTACAAAAATTTACGTAGGATTTGATCATTCACAAGTAACCTGTTCTAACAAGATATTTAGTTTGCAGGCTGATTTTCTGCTTCTACTATCAGCTTTCAAATATTGATGACTCCAAAGAAAACAAAAGATTATGTGCTGAAGAGGAAAATACATTATACCTTCCAAGTTGATTGGTAGAAAGAAACTTTAAATTTGATGTGCTTATGCAGTGTAGCTACTGCATCAGCATGAAAACAGCTTCTTCACCAAATTAATGTGACACAGCACTTCTGTGTTTACCATGCTCCTGTATGAGTCAGAGATTTTGAATAGAAAATGCATCCACCCATGGATTTCTAGTCATGAAAAACTGCAGTGAGAGGATTCCGTGTAACTACTCTGAATTAAATAATGTGATCCCTTTTTTTGTTTTAGTCAGATTGTTTGAATGTCTATTGAGTCTTTATTAACAGTGTCCCAGCAGCACTGGGCAATAGCTGTGGTTTGGGTAGACTATGCATAAGTGATCAAGGAATTCTAATACAGTGAGCTAGAACACATGAAAAGGAGGATGGATGGCAAGGTAATCCTTCAAAGTTATCCAGAAGTACATTTGACTGAACACCCCAGCCAGCTAATACTTCTGGATTCCTAAACTAAAAAAAGAAGTTAAAATGGCTTACAGGTATTAGTGTGTTAACACCTACATCCTCATGGCATCAGCATCTCTGACTGTGGGACCAGGATTATCACTGAATCACATAATACTTTGGGTTGGAAGGGACTTCAAAGATCATCTAGTTCCAACCCCCTGCCATGGGCAGGGACACCCTTCACTACACCTGATTGCCCAAAGCCCCATCCAACCTGGCCTTGAACACTGTCAGGGAGGGGGCAGCCACCATTTCTCTGGTCAACCTGGTTGAACAAGCCCAATCCTCTCAGCCTGTCTTCATCAGAGACAGGCTGCTCTGAACATTTTTGTGGCCTCCTCTGGACTTGCTCCAACAGCTTCATGCCCTTCTTGTACCAGGTATCCCAGAACTGGACACACTACTCCAGGTAGGGTATCAGAAGAGCAGAGTAAAGGGGGCGAATCACCTCTCTTTACCTCCTGGTCATGATTCTTTTGATGCAGCCTAGGATATAGTTGCCTTTCTGGGACACATGCATACATTGCCAACTCATGTTGAGCTTTTCATCAATCAACACCACCAAATCCTTCTCCTCAGGGCTGCTTTCAATCCCTTCTCTGCCCAGCCTGCAGCTGTGCTAGGGGTTGCACTAACCCACATGCAGCACCTTGTATTTGGCCTTGTTGGACTTCATGAGGTTTGCACAGGCCCACCTCTCAAGCCTGTCAAGGTCCCTCTGGATGACATCCCTTCCCTCCAGACTGTCAGCCAAACCACACAGCTTGGTGTCATCAGCAAACTTCCCGAGGATACACTCTATGCCACTGTCCCTGTTGGTAGCAAAGATGTTAAACAGTGCTGGTCCCAGTACTAAACCCTGAGGAATGCCACTAATGACTGGTGCCAGCTTGAATATTGAGCTGTTGACTGCAAATCTTTCAGTGCAAACATCCATCAGGTTTCCTTCTCTAGCAATATTCAAAACCTGCCTGGATGTGTTGCTGTTCAACCTGCTGTGGGTGATCCTGCTTTAACAGAGGGGTTGGATTATATCTCCAGAGGTCCCTTGCAATGCCTAACATTCTGTGATTCTATGATCCAGCCAAATTCTTATCCACCCAGTGGTCCATCCATCAAATCCATGTCTCTCCAATTTAGAGACAAGAATGTTATGTGGAACAGTGTCAAATGTTTTGTACAAGTCCAGACAGGTGGCAATAGTTCCTCTTCCTTTATCCAGCAATGCTGTAACCCTGTCATAGATTGTCACTGGATTTGTCAGGCATGATTTGCCCTTTGTGAAGCCATGTTGTCTGTCAGCAATCACCTCATTATATTTCATGTGTCTGATCATAGTTCCTATGAGGACCTGCTTAATGATCTTGCTGGGCACAGAGCTGAGACTGACGAGCCTGCAGTTCCATGGGTCTTCATTTTTTTCTCTTTTTGAAATTGAGGGTTTTGTTTCCCCTTTTCCAGTCAGAGAGGATCTCATTGGACTGTCACAGCTTCTTAAATATGACAGATGGTCTCAGCCACTTCATCTGCCAGCTCTGTCAGGACCCGTGGAGGCATCTCATCTGGTTCCATGGACTTGTGCATCCATCAGGTTCCCTAGATATTCTCGACCCTGGTATTCCTCTACAGTGGATGGTTCTTCATTCTTTCAGTCCCTGACTTTGCCTTCTGCAACTTAGGTGGTGTGACTAGAGCCCTTGCTGATGAAGATTGAGGTAATAGATTCATTTGGTACATCATCCTTCTCCATATCTCAAGTATTCAGGTCTCCTGTTTCCTTCTGGACGGGTCCCACATTTTCCCTTTTGTTCCTTTTATCTCTAACATACCTATAGAAATTTTTCATGTTGCCCATGGTATCCCTGGCCAGATTTCTTTCAGGGCTTTAGCTTTTTTTGTCTCCTCCTTTCCAGATGGGAAGACACTTCTGAGCTACCGGCTTTGTTCCAAGAGGAAAAATTGTACATTGAAATCCAATACTTGGTCAACAAAAAACTCAAACCAAGACAGGGTTTTAGTTCCCTTGTGTTCCTTTTATCAGTGACATATTAAATATAAACTTTTATTGTTGCCCTTGATGTCTGTGGCCAGAATTGAAACTGCTCAGACAGTTTCTCTGTATTTCCTCCAAGCTACTTGCCCTTGCTTCCATCCTCTGTCAGCTCCTTTTTCTGTTTGAGCTTGTCCAGAAGCTCCTTGTTCATCCATGCAGGCCTCTGTGTGTTTTTGCCTGACTTCCTTTCTGTTGGGATGCATCGCTCCTGAGCTTGGAGGAGGTGATCCTTGAATACTAACCAGCCTTCTGGGATCCCTCTTCCCTCTGGGGCTTTGTCTCATGGTACCCTACCAAGCAGGTCCTTTAAGAGGCCGAGGTCTGCACTCCCGCAGTCCTTGGTAGTGAGTTTGCTGTGCACCCTCCTTGCTGCCCTGAGGATCTTGAACTCCACCATTTCCTGGTCCCTGCAGTCAAGGCTGCCCTTGAGCTTCCCACTCCTCACTGGTCCTCCTTGTTGGTGAGAACAAGGTCCATCAGAATGGTGACATGATTCTGATTTCGGAGCCCTGCCATTTCACCAGCTTTTCTTTGTGTCTTTAATAAAAAATAGATATGAAAGGAGTTGGAGATTCTATAGTGCTTATATAAGGCGCTGTAGAAGATCATGTGTCAAAGCAGAGAAATCAGCAGAATCTGTTGTATTCCTGGTAAATTGCAGAAGAATCAATCGAGATCAGTAACACAGCCAAATTCTGATGCTGTAGTAGGTTTCTATTTAGATTCTGTCCCAGATGGATGAAAACATGATTTACTGAGGCTTGATAATAGTTTCATCATTGCGAAACTGTAAAAACCAGGATATTTTAGTTTGGTGGTTAACAAAACATTCCAACATTAACTGCTGTCTCTTGAAGGGACTGAGGTATCTGCTTACACTCATTGTAAGTTAACCACCACTGTGCTTGAAGCATGCTTGGGTTTTTGAATACTTGTACTGCAATGGTAACTTGAAGCACAGTCGTGAAACTATGAAAGGTCAGGTAGTGACTATTAGCTTTGAGTTGCTGTAGTCCCTTGGATGCAAAGTTGCCCATGATAATTTGGAACCTGGAAATTCCTTGTGTTATATACAAAGGCAAATAAAGGCAGGAGAGGGATTTTATTTCTTTTTATTTTTCTTTATTTTTAAGATAGAATGTTTTCTAAACCATGGAAGCTATTTCACCAAGCCATGACGCTGGTAAAACTGTAGAAGTGTTCTTGCCTAATGGCCTGGTCCAAATCTAAGCTTTGAATGCACAGTGTAACACAGTCTACATTAGCAATTTAGTTCAGAGCTATAATGCAGTTCTAAAGCAAATACCTTGATGGCCTCCGTTTACTGTGTTCTGAAGACAACTGTAATACCCAGGAAAGAGCTTCAATTTGCAAGGAAATAAAATCAGAAGCATTGTTCAAGTAGTGCTACAGTGCTCTTCAGCAATAATAGGTTCCTGACTTACTTGTGGCCTCTTATCACCAAAACATCTTCCAGTTTATGCCTATCTCTTTTTCCTGAGCAGTGAACCACCTGCATAGTGGAGATATTTGGCCTGGGAAACTAGCAAATATCTAAATCAGGGTGAGCCTCCTGAGCCTCCTATAATGGAGATGTAAAGAGCCTTTGCACCACTCACTTTGATCTGCTGATTGCACTTCTAGTAGGGGACAAAAGGTGTCTAGATGGTTAGAAATTCCCTTGTCTAAGACATTACTCCCATGATTTAGGTGACAAAACGCTTGAGGTCTGCCTGCTAGAGGGTGTCAGACATGAGGAGTGACATTCTGTTGCCCAGACCTAGGCATTTAGTGCTAGTCTAGATCACAGAATCACAGAATCGTAGGGGTTAGAGAGGACCTCCAGAGATCATTGGGTCCAACCTCCCTGCCAAATCAGGTTCCCTAGGACAGGTCACACAGGTAGGCATCCAGATGGGTCTTGAATATCTCCAGAGAAGGAGACCCCACAACCCCCCTGGGCAGCCTGTCCCAGGGCTCTGTCACCCTCACTGTGACAAAGTTCTTCCGCATGGTGGTGCGGAACTTCCTGTGCTCCAATTTGCAGCCATTGCCCCTTGTCCTGTCCCCCCAGACCACTGAAAAGGGGCTGGCTATTTCCCCCTGTATCCCACACTTAAGTTTGCTAAGTAGTTGTAGGGTATCTACGTTAGCTACCAGCTGCTGCTTCAGAGCATGTGAGTCTTTTCTGAGACCCTGTATCATATCTGCCAGTCCCAGACAGGTGTCTTGGTGACTCAAAGGCCTCTCAAGTGGCATTAGGCCCTTTGCTTTAGGCGGCTGGGTTCAACATCCAGGTGTGTCCTGAACAAAAATACCTGAAAAAAACCCCCCAGAGTTTTGAACAATGAACTCCACCAGTCACACCAGGTTAGAAATCCAAAACATGGATCCAAACATGGGATTTTGGTGTCTTTCCAGGAAGTGGGACAGGGATAAGGTGTGATTGCAAGGTCTTTAATTTTAAGTCTGCTTCACCCACAGGTGTTTATGCCTTTCTGAGCAGTAAACTACTTTTTCATACATTTGAAACAAATTTTAGGAATCAGCACTCTCATTAGGCTGTATCTCTCTTTCTGTTAAGGAAGAATTATTTATTCTCATGTATCATACTCTCTGTACAGCTGGATAGATAACCAGAGAGAGGAACACAAGAAGAAGAAGCTTTCAAGAGTCTTAGGACTAGCAAATTCAGTTTCAAAGGTGAAGAAGTCTAGCTGCATTATACTGGCATTACTCTGAAGTGTAAAGCAGACTGAGGTGTTAACATCATAATTACCCAGTTCAGTTTGGAGGTTCAGGTAAATGTTTTTTCACCTGCCTGTACATGCACACCTGCACACAGATCTGTGTGCGTTGTAGCCATGGTATCTTCAGAGAGTGAGAGGAATTAATGTATTTCTGGAGGCTTATTTTCTTGTTACTCATGTTGCTTTTTATCCAATAGTCTTATCATGGGTTCAGTTGCATAGGAACAGTTTGTATGTTTTAATCCAAGCTACATTACTGTCAACCTTGCTATGAGTGTTTCTCTGGTCAGCTGCATGCAACATTGCTTATCTTCTGCAACAGAGCACTGTGAGAACAGAGGTTTGTGCTGCTAAAAAAGGGAAGATGTAGGTCTTTACTCTTCCTGCTCTTATGAGCATTTGTAGCTGGGCACTGCCCAGCTTCTGGTAAGCCTATAGTTGCATTTCTGTTTTTCACTGACACAGTCCATACCAGACTTCTCTATTTCCTTCTCCCCACTTCATGTTCTATCCCACAGTGTGTTCAAAACGCATCCTTCCAAAACCAGAAAAATTTGTGATGTTGAGATTACCAACCATATGGTATAGTGAGTCATTCACACATGCTTTCTCAGTAGCCAGTGGTTGCTGGCTGTGAAAGCCCCACATAGTGTTGCATTAGCTTCTGTCCTAAGAATTCTAATCACGGTCTCAACATTGGATAAAAAAGCAAGAGGAATGAAATGTTTTAGAGGTCTGCTATAAACTAAATGTTTATTTCAACTTAAATACTACTTCTCTGGTTTCTATCAAAGTTGCTGTTCTGGCCCTTCACAGGTTTATTTTATGCCCATCCTACTGTGACAGAGGAGAAAGTTTCTCACAGCTAAATCTAGGATGAATGTGTGATTAGGTCAAGTTTCATTATTGCATTTCTTTTTCTAAACAAGGCAAAAAATCTGCTATTAAGTGTCATCTCCTGTCCTGTTAAGTTCATCTTACAGAGACAACCATAAAAGTGATTGGTTTGAATGGTTCCTTTGCACTCAGGTTCTTTTTTGAAACACTGATTACTCCTAATTGTCATTTCAGAGTCCCAGTGATGTGAAATTACATCTTTCAGAGTCATGATTTTTGCAAAACTATTCGCATTAAACTGTCTGGAGATAGTTTTGAGGCAATTGATTTTTCAAAGCATTGCAATGGTTTGATTCATAGTTCTGACTAAATGAGCTGGTTGGCCAAAACCCCGTGCAATCTTTTAAAAATGTGTCACTTTCATCAAAATCTACTATTTCTATAAATTGGATTTAGAATGACATGTAGACTAGGCAGCGCTAAATATGTACCCAATGAAATGGTGTGCTCCAAATTAGTCAGCTATTTCCACCTGGTAAGACAAACAGATTACAAACGTTTATCAAGTTACTTCTCAGCCTTTGAATTTTCTTTTCAGTATATTCTGAACTATCTCCAAGATGACTGTCATCCCTTTGAACCATCACAAAATCAGTTACAGCAAAGTTCCATGAATGCATTTGTTTGCTAGAATTAAATATTTAACTTCATTTATGAACAGAACCTGTTTGTTCACCGTTGCCCTCTTTTTTGGGTAGCTGTGACTGATTTTATATTCAGTTCTTAGCCCTCCATTTAATTTTTATACCAGAAAATCAAAAAGAGAGGACACCAAGTCAACACATGTGCTGAGATGTCAAAAGGCATCGTACAGAAATAGCTCTGCTTTCTGGAATTCATGCAAAGTATCGGCATGTATTTGCATTCTAGTATCACTGATTCAGACAACTTCATACCAGCTGTCAGCATCTCTGACAGTAGTCAGCTGAAAAACAGTCAAAGTGAAAATGACTCTATTCAGATAAACTGCTTTAATCTGTCTTTCATCTGATTATTCACAATCTCAGTCTTTGAAAGAGAATTTCACCTGCATTTCTAAGCACTTGCTTTAGGTTTATATTGTATTTTTAAAATATTGTACTAACCACAGAATGTAACATTGTTAATTAAATCACATTAGTTAATACAGCCAGTTTCAAAGAGACAATTCACTGGCAGTTAAAGACAAAAGAACCCACTCTTTCTTCTACCTTAAATCCACAAATGCAACTTTAGGAGACTCTACAACAACCAGGATCTTTGTCTTTGCAAATGTAGACGTTATTAAAATATTAATTTATGCACCCATGAACTTTCCAATTATATAATGCGTTAATAACAAGACTGATCTTATCAGACCAAAGACTAATGTTTTGTATTGCAGGAACAAAATTAATTCAGAAAATATAAAAGGATATGAAATAATAACTTTAAAAAGGTTTTCTTAATCTTATCCATCTTTGGACTCGAGCACAAATACAGGCTGGGTGGAGAATGGATTGGGAGCAGCCTTGAAGAGAAGAACTGGCAGGTGTTGGTAGATGTAAAACTTAATATGAGCAGGCAGTGCACAATTGCAGCCCAGAAAGGCAACCGTGTCCTACTCTGAATCCAAAAAAAATATGACCAGCTGGTCAAGGGAGGGGATTCTCACCCTCTACTCCATTCATGAGAACCCACCTGCATCCAGCTCTGCAGTCCCCATTACAAGACAGATACGGAGCCGTTGGAGCAAGTCCAGAGGAGGGTCATGAAGATGACCAGAGGGCTGGAGCACCTCTCTGATGAAGACGGGCTGAGAGAGTTGGGCTTATTCCGCCTGGAGAAGAGAAGGCTCTGGGGAGAACTTATTGCAGCCTTTCCAGTACCTGGAGGGCACTACAGGACAGCTGGAGAGGACTTTTTACCAGGGATTGGTAGGACAGGGGGAAATGGGTATAGATTTAGGAGGACAGATTTTGATTGGACATAAGGAAAACATTTTTTACAATGAGAGTGGTAGATGCCCTGTCCCAGGTTGCCCAGAGAAGCTGTGGCTGCCCCCTCCCTGGCAGTGTTCAAGGCCAGATTAGATTGGGCTTTGGGCAGCCTGGTTCAGTGGAGGGGGCCCCTACCTATGACAGGGGTTGGAACCAGATGATCTTTGAGGTCCCTCCCAACTCAAAACATTCTATTATTCTGTGATAAAGGTATTGTGTAGGTTTGTTTTTTTCTGCTGAAACTGAAATGATAGGCTAGTTTAAATTAAAACTATGAAACTATAAGCATCTATAAATATAAATTTGAGCATTAATCATTATTTTTTTCAACATGGACTTTCCAGAAAGTCAAGTCTGTTATCTAATGCTACTTAACTTCAAATGGACAGTATTTACAAGAAAGAGTTTAATGCATCAGGGTTTTTTTTCTTCTAGTTTATATACTTTTAGTCATATCCTTTCTCTTCTGAGCAGCCCTCTTCCTCATGTAGGAGCTCCACTATCTTATAAATAGTGTCTGTGTCTTAGAACTTCTCTAAGGCAATTCATCTTTAAGTGCAAATATTCATAGGCTTGGAGAGGCACTGAAAGTAGTATGAGCTTATGAATATCTTGTCTAAAGTAGGTGTATTCCAAGAAAACTGGTATGAATTTTTGTGGTTTAGAGTACATTTTATAGGTGATAATTTCACAAGGAGAAAAAATTATTCAAGTGTTGAAGAACAATGGGGGAGAGCAGAAGGACTTTTTGGTAACTGGTGATTAGGCATTTCACTAGCTTCTGAGTGAGCTCAATCTATGTGTAAACATGGACATGATTACCATTTTAGAACTAAGAAAGAAATTAAAACTATTTAAAACAATATTATACATTGGGTCTATGTTTCATCTGACTCAGTGTGTGTCACCTAGAGTTTTAATCCTGGCAGCTCTGCAGAGTCAACAACTTTTTTAAAGACTGTAGATTCTTCACATGCACATTCCGATTTCTGTGTTCTTTGTGGCTTTCCAAGTTATTAACATTGTGAAGCTACAGGTATGTCCAGTGATTCTTGGACATAAGAGTGATTTGAGTTTCTTGGATGACATTTCTGTTCAGATATTTTCTTTTCCTTTCCTTTCTGTGGTGCTTACAGTAATGCTTCCATGGTTGTGTGCTAGGTACGTTGCCTGGTTTTAGGCACCAGGTTAATTAGTCCAACTAAGCATGCCCTAGGTTATAGTTGGTCTGCAACATCACCATAAATAATGAGGCTGTGCTTATCATATGTGCTTATTTGCTTGTGTTGCTAATCTGATTATCTGTATTTTATTACTTCCTGTTTTGTTAATCTGGAACTGAAGGAAGTAAGTCGTATTTTTCAGTGTAATGGTTTCTATACTGAGATTGTTTCATTTTCAAATTATTTTATTAGTTGATTGCTTTGAGTCTTAGAAATATACTCTCCAGATTTTCCCCTTCTGTTTCAGAGAAACTTGCTTCTGGTTTGGTTTGCATTCTGTTTGGAAATGGACTGTTTCTACTGCCTCCATAGCATGCTTGATTTATTTCTTTTTCCTGTGCTTTCCTATTCCTTTACCTGCAGTGTTGATTAGTAGTTTTACAGTGTGTTCTTTTAAAAGTAGCATAAAAATATGTCTCTCCATGTAAAATGGAAGAATACATAAACTAAAGCATAAAGTAAGATTATTTAGTTTATGAAGGCCACCCTGTCTGGCGTAAGCTAGAACAGCCCTGACATGGATTAGAGCCCTGTCTGCTGTCACAGACCATTTAGAGAAGCACCCTAGGAATAAAAGGTCCAGTTAAAATGGCTCAACTTGGAGATCTAAAAGTGGGTTAGGAGAAAAAATGTTGCTTTGGGGATGGTATGAATTTTTATGTTAACAATACTTCCATCCTGGAGGTCTTTTACTGCTCAGATTGGAGCCCAGACTCGAAATTTGTCAATAGCGTCATGCTGGTGGCACAGGCATGCCCTGTAGTGTAAAAAGCCATCCAGGCAGAGTTATAAAGTTATAACCCATTGAAAAATCTGACTGATGTTATACTCAGTGAGTGTAAGAGTGAGCATGTACAATGGAGGATACTACTGAACATGACACATAGTTTGATAATAGTTTGATACCTGAACTATGAAAAATCGCCTGCCTGCCCAGAGTTACTGTCTCCTAGAACTCTTCTTGAGAACTGGTCCAGATACGTGGCATTACATGAAGCACCTGAGGGTGCTCCAGGCAAGGTTTGCGTGGGCCTGGCCAAGAGCATTTGTTCTGCAGCACTGAGGGACTGGAAGTATGAGCAAAGCATAGCTTGCAGAGAAAAGCATCCTTATCTATTAGAACAACTGAGGTAGTTGAGGGGTGGAGAGAAGAAAGAAGCTCTTGGATGATACCAGCATTTTTTCAGTTCTGCCTCTTCAGTTATCCCTGCCTACAAGCACTCTGGCAAAAGACCTACTCTACCTATTCAAGCATATTCAGAGAAGAGCAAACATTTCTGACACAACCCCCTTACACACCCTATGACACACAAGGTCATCAAGGATATAACTAATCTCAGATTCCTGTATTGGTGTCTTAAAATAAGAAGGAAGATCAGTGGTTCCTGGCCTTTTCAATTAATTGCAACAATTTTTCAACTTAAGACCAAAGTTGCAAACTGCCAGAGAAGATTATCATTGCAAGACAGGAAACTTTTAATTTTATTGTTTCTTAAAAGGATGCAGTTGGATGAGAGGGAGGAGGTGTCTCAGAGCTCCTCAGGGACTCCAGTTGACACTCATAATTAAAATAGGAACAAGGATCTAGACAAAGAAATATAAATCTCTGTATATCTGTAGGTGGGAGCCACAGCTATAACAGCTTGAAACAAATCATATTTAGTATTTTTCACAGCAATAGGCAGCTTATGCAAAGAATATGGAGGTAGGTTGGAGCTTTGGAAGAAAAGAAGGAGTCTATAAACTTCTATTGTTCAGGAACAGTATGCAACATTTCCCTGCACAAGAAAACAAAGTATCTTCTGGATCCATTCCCACACCCTCCAGTATGTCAACAACTTTCTCTCAATTACCTTTTGGCTCAAGAGAATAAAGCGCTGCAATCATCCCTTTTGACAAGCCTTTAAAACTGCTTTTTTCCAGATCATTTCCAATAATAACTGTAATTTAAACTTTTATGACAAAAGCATAGAAGTGCTTTAAAATAGTTCAGGTATTTTTCTGGAGAAGGTGATGTCATTCTTTCCATCAGCAGCAAGAATTTTCCACTCACGCTTTAGGCTTTGTTTGCTGATAAGTAGAGAAGGGATTACATTATTAGCCAGTATTTTGATATTTTAAATGGATTATTTTCCTCTGTTCTATTACCTTTGTTAGTTACTTTCCATTTTCCAAAAGTATTTCAATTGCCAAATTTGGCCTTTGAGTGTATTTATACTCTTCTAATGGGACTTGCGTGTGTGTACTTGAGCACAGAATTTGATTCATGTGGAAGTACTTTGATTTGCCTTTGATGCAATGAGATAAAATTTTTTGATAATCGAAGCAGCAGCTGTCTAAAAAACTTTCTTGAGGCATTTCCTCTGTGGAAGAAAAAACATTTTGCAGTCATCAATAGGGAGCAAAAATATGCAAAGCAAAAACTTTCTGTAGATTTTTATTCCAGTTTTAACATCCTGCCATGGGCAGGGACAGGACACCCTCCATTACACCAGATCCCTCAAAGCCCACTCCAACCTGGCCTTGAACCCTGCCAGGGAGGGGGCAGCCACAGCTTCTCTGGGCAGCCTGGGCCAAGGCACCACCACTCTCATTGTAAAAAATGTCTTCCTTATGTCCAGTCTAAATCTACCCTCTTACAGCTTAAAACTACTACCCCTTGTCCTATTGCTATAGGCCCTGTTAAAAAGTCTGTCCCCATTCTTTACCCATTCTTTGGTATCCTCAGGTACCAAAAGGCTGCAATAAGGTTTCCCCAGAGCCTTCTCTTCTCCAGGCTGAACAAGGCCAGCTCTCTCAGCTTGTCTTCATAGGAGAGGTGCTCCAGCCATCTGATCATCTTTGTGGCTTCTTCTGGACTCACTCTAACTGCTCCATGTCTTTCTTGTACTGGGTATCCTGGAACTGGACACACTACTCCAGGTAGGGTCTCAGGAGAGCAGAGTAGGGAGGGAGAAACATCCCCCTTGACCTCTTGGTCATGATTCTTTTAATGCAGCCCAGCATTGCTGGGTCATGTCCAGTTGTTTATAAACCTGCAAGTCCTTCACCCCACAGCTGCTCTTCATCCCCAAGCCTGTACTGAGACTGGAGATTGCCCTTACCCATGTGCATGACCTTGTACCTGACAGTGTTGAACCCCATGAATTTCTCATGGTCCCACTCCTCCAGCCCATCAGAGTTCCTCTGTACACCATCCTTGCCCTCAAGAGTACCAACTGCACTGTTTGATTTGGTGTTATTTGAGATGACTGACCTACTACAAAGTAAGTCAAACACTGGGGAGAGAAAGTTGGCTTTAAAAGTTTTGTTGTTTGCTTGGCAGATAATAAATGGGTCATAGAGATAAACCTTGTAAGTTGTGTTACCTTCCTGCATTTGCCATTGTACTTGTTACGCAACATATTATTCTTCCTAAGTTTTAACTACAGTTGCAACCCGTCCTGTGGCCTCTGTGGACCTGTGAACAAAGTGAGGTGCTTTTGCAGCCATGTCATTTCTCAGGGTGGAGCCCTGTGACTAGCTGTCTTTACCACCAAGATTTTAGGCTATAAATCTTCAGTTTACTGGCTTTGCTCACCTCTGTGGCAATAAAGGCATATATAGTAAGCAGTAAACCAATAATTGACATGTGTGTGCTTTAGTCTACCAAGTCAGTCACCCTTTAGAAATACTTTCTTTGTTAGAACAAGGGAAGAAAATCATGAAGTGCTAAAGCTGATTGAAAAAAATACCATGTCAGCTCAAATGTCACCTTTACTTTCTAGGGACAAAAGCACGTGTTGGTGTTCAAGGGACAAACAGAGAGTGCCAGAGCAGACCAAAGACAGCACTGGTATGAATTCCTGCAAGACATTCCTGCAGAAGCATGGAGGATCCTGAATTACTGTCCAAAACACTGTTATGCTCAAATGGTGTGCAAGGAAGAAATAAATGGCTTCTCCTTACCTAAACAAAAGAAATGTGGATGGGGAATGCCATTCCTGGTAGTGGTGCTAATGCATCTTGTAGACTTCTAACAGAGTCACAGAAGGATTGGGGTTGGAAGGGACCTTGAAAGATCATCTAGTCCAACCCCCAACAGACCAGAGAATATTTTATCAGTTCTGTGTTTTATCCTTGAAGGCTTTAGCCTTAGCTAAGTCAAAGAGAGTTGTCAAATTAATAAAAATAAAAGGAAATAATCATAGGCAAGAGTGATAAAAAGAGTGAATTTTTTACTTTTTCAGCTGGCATGGATTACAGAGTAAGAATATTGATTCAAGTGACTGAAGGCTGTAAAAGCTTAGAACTAATTTGCCCAATGGAGAAATGATAAATAAGGGCCTCTGTGGAGTATTTTTAAGAATATAGCTTTATACTCATGATCTGTTAGCTCCTGGAGCATGTCTGAGGGGGTCAACAGCGAAAGCCCCTGTTGCATTGTATCAGCACTGGGATGTGGTTTCTGCAGCTGTTCTGGCTTGCAGAAGTGGTCACAGATAATGGAAATGAGCTAGATATGTTACAGTCCAAAACAAAAAAGAATGTTCCTAGCCCAGGCATCTTACCATGCAAGTGTAAGAGGGTTTGTAACTGACAAGGCAGCTGGCAAAACACAAAGAACCAGTGAGATGTTAATGACTGTTCAGCAGTGGATTTGGCAAACCTATGTTCACAAGAGACTTTTGCAACAAACTAACTCTATTTTAAACAGCAACATAAAGAAGCTTAGGGATGTTTATAAAGGAGAGGGTTCTGAAATGTAGGGGACAGTGCAACTCACAGAAACAGTGTTCCTTGAAATCTGGAGTGTGGCATATCTAGGTATTTCCAACAATGAAGGTGGCAACATGCTGTTTTCTGAGGCCAGAGGAAAGGATGTTGCAATGATCGACACAGGTGACAAGTATCCATGGCACAGGAAGACTACATCGAACATGTAGTTTGGATGACAATGCCCACCTAGCTCATTTGTTTTCTGAAAATGAAATGTGAGAATGCTGCAAGGTTCACAGCAGAGCTGCAGTGTGGAAAGTTTTTAGCCCAATGCTGGCTCTGAGCAGAGCCCACTGGGGTGTCCATATCACACTCACGAAGCAGACAATTGGTCCCAGGCTGACCTCACATAAGAACAGACCAGTGACATTTTTCTATAGCCTCTCTATGAAACATTCAGAACCAGGCTTGGCGTGAGGATAGAGGTGAAGCACCTGCATCTGTATTTTGGGAAGGATGCAGATGGTTATAGCAATAAGGTTCAGGAACACCACGGAGAACCTGAAAGGCAGCAGTTAAAGAGTTTAATGGCAGTGAATTACTGTCACCATCTTTAAGGCAAACCCAACATTTCTTTTTATTTATTTTTTAATGGAAAAGTTTAGGTTAGATCGAGAGGTTTGTGGTCCCAGATGTTGTGGTGGATGTATTCATTACATTTCAGTGCCTCGGTAGGGGAAGCGCTCGTCACTGCCACTGGGCGCTTTGTCCTCCGGCAAGAAGCACGAAAAGGATGTGCACATGGTACGGTGCAAACGTGGGGTTCTCCGCGCGGAGCCGTGCCCGCGGGGCTGCATCCCCCCGCACTGCCGGTGCCCGGGCCGCGGAGCACATGACACTGGAGACAAAGCGACTGGAGGGGGGAGGTCGGGCCCACTGCTTCCCTTGCGGCTCGGAGTCCCGGGCAGCCTGCCCGCGGTGGGGGGCAGGGGCGGCAAGGGTGGTCGCCGCCGGGCCTTGCTGCCCCGAGCCGCCCCGGTCGCGTCGCGCCC